>BOPN01010190.1:0-5000 GCA_017312705.2 Penaeus japonicus
GATTGCTTTCGCCTGAAGAGGAACTTTCATGAAAAAGTTCGAAACGTCGCAAGTTTTTCCTTTCTTTTAGTGGCAGTGTTATTAATTCTGTTATGTGCACGTTACTGTGTTTTTTGTGATTCATATATATATATATATATATATATATATATATATATATATATATATATTCATGTGTATGTGTGTGTGTGTGTGTGTTTTTGTCTGTATGTATGTCTGTGTGTGTTTATGTGTGAGCGTGTGTGTTTGTGTGTACCGGCGCGTGTGATTATTTGATAATTTGTAACTCATGTATATACGTATGTATTAAGTATCTGCCATGTTTTCGTTTATCAGTTCTATATCAGTCTAGACATAATAACTGACCTACACCACTAGATATCGGGGTGACCTTCATCTCCATCGATAACCACTCTAACCAATCCAAGATTAGTTCAAAGTTTATATTTTGTCTTCCAAAAGGCATTAAAGACAGGAAAGTTTCGGTCCGTCGTGCCCTGCGCTGATTTGGTTTCTTTAGACAAATTTGTTAGGTATTTTATCACTTTTCTTCCATTATTTTTTCTCTATTTTCGTTTTAGGAATATTGAGTATATTGTACATGTGTGTGTGTGTCTGTATGCATGCATATATATATATATATATATATATATATATATATATATATATATATATATATATATATATATATATATATATATATATATATATATATATATATATATATATATATATATATATATATATATATATGTATGTATATATATATGTATATACATACATACATATATATATATATATATATATATATATATATATATATATATATATATATATATATATATATGTATACACACACACACACACACACACACACACACACACACACACACACACACATATATATATATATATATATATATATATATATAATATATATGTGTGTGTGTGTGTGTGTGTGTGTGATATATATATATATATATATATATATATATATATATATATATATATATATATATATATATATATATACATATATATATATATATAGACATAGATATAGATATATAAACACGCACTTGTGTTTGTGTCAGTATGTGTATATAGAACATATGCATGTCTAGAAATAAATAAATGACAGTATTGGTATCGCAATTTATTAATGAATACGTATGCTACTCTGACATGAAACTCACAATGAGAGTGATTATAATAAAAGAAACAGATATACAAAAATAAAATATTCATACAATGAATTGTATATAAAACGTGTACAATTCCACGTGATTAAACTAAAAATAAGTCAAGTTGTTCGATAGTTAACCTAAATGCACGGATGAAAGCAAAGGCCGGGACGAATGGGAATACAGAGTTTGAGTGAGTGACTGGAGATCAGGGAGACAACACAGGAGTAATGCGATGGCTTGATGTGGCAGGAATCCAGCGCTTAGGATGATGGAGGTCAGTTAGCGAAGACTATTGTTCTTGAGGAGCGTGCTTAGAACCGGGTCAGTAAGAGCATCTTGGTTGACGTCTAGGGCCAGAGATTCCAGTGACGCATTGCCATACAAGAGTCTTTCCAGGGAGGCTGGCTGGATGACGGCGCTAGACAGGACGAGTTCTCTGAGTTCTGGAAGGGCAATGGTGTTCCTGGAATGCAGACGATCTCCAGAACTAGAGGAGATGTTGACGTGTTTCATTTGCAGACGCCGAAGGTGTGGACAGTGTTCCTGGATGGCCTTGATGGTTTCCATGGAGATGGAGTGGTAAGTGTACTCCTCAAACTCCACTTCCAGTTCCAGCAGGTTCTTGCCGAGAGTCTTCACAGCTGACACAATGAGTTCTTCAGAGACAAGTCGAAGACACAAAGCTGACAGTTCTTCAAATTCCGCCAGAACATTGAGTGATGTGAGTGATGGGTCGTAGGCCTCAATCATGAGTTTCTTTAGTCTTGGACAAAGTTTCTGTAAATCCTTCAGTGTTTCCTCTGTAGGTCTCCAATTTTTCAAAGAGGTAAGGGAAAAGGGTCCAATCGAAGGGTTTATCTGTTTGAGGAAAAGCAGAGTCTCACTGATAGGAGCACACCATGTAGTACATTGGATTTGGCGGAGATTGCGAAGAGAAACCAACAGCACCAAAACTCCACAAGCAGAAAATTGTGGAGACTCCACCGACAAGTAACGGAGAGACTGCAATGCTGCAGGTTCTAGTACCGACACGTCTCCGCCGTTGCAGATGGTGTTGCTGAAGGTATAAAACTCAGTCCTTGTCCCTACCAAAGCTCTCACGACATCCTCGTCAGAAACGGTGCAGGAGTCTAAGCGCAGAGAGTGCAAATCACAAGGCTTCTTCTGAAGGTTAGCAAGGACTTCACTGCAAAGTTCACCTGACACATGAGCGGAATGAAGCCGAGGAGATCGATCCATTATGCTAGATAAGAGGCCTTCCTCCATCGCTATACTCTCTAGACTTAGAGTTTCTAGCCTAAAGGAAGATACGTCTTTCAGCTGCTGTAGTATTTCATGGCATTCGTCTTGGTCAAGGTGCACGGGCTTTTCAGCACTAAGGGTGATGTGTCTGACATTTGTTAGAAGGTGGAGTAGCAAGAGCAGCTTTAGGTCATGTGATGAGCTTATCTTCATGTTATATGCGACGTGTGTAATCAAAGTTGTTCTTATATTGATTGGAAGAGAAGACACAAGAATTTCACATAAGGCCTGTAGATTCTCCTGTGGATAAGAATGCACAATGTATATCACAAACATCACTATTAATAACTGATACGAAGAAGTGTCATCATATATTATAGGGTTTTATTTTTTAGGACACAACATATATCAATAGGGCATACCATGATTTGATGTGGCACAGTATGAGCAATCTGGCTGGACACACGATCCATGAGGATGTAACGGAGTGGTTTTGGCTGCTTGTGTGGGTCTTCACGGCGCCATTCTAGAAAAGAACGGAATATTTTTTACCTATGTGGTAATCCGAGGTGACCTATGTACCAGGTAGGCCTGTTCTTAAAAATAATAATAATAATAATGCTTAGTGGCAAGCGACTTCTAGATGAGTGAAGCATTTACCTGGCTATCTAATGGAATATTACCTTGTATGTGTTCGTTCCCTCTGTTAACGTACAAGCTAAAAACACGTTAATTTCCATTCCATATGTCTATGACGAACAAAAAAGAATAAACTTACTAAGAGTCATCGGTGCCTTCACAGCCTTGCATTCCTCTCCGCCTTGCATGTCACAAAACTTATTAATTTCACCTTATCGATATTCTCACAACCAGCTCGAGAGTTCTTGCCTCCTGCTGATCAGCAATGAACAATGATAAATGGCCAGGAAACCGCCTCATATTTATATACGCGGTCGATATCTCTAGATACAAGTGTGTGATTGTGTTTGTATTGGCTGAGGAGCGAGGGAGGAGCTAGCCTAACTCTGACGTCAGTTTTCATGACTTTAGCGTCGAAGGATTTTGATTTTGAAGGAAAATGGTGATTAATGATACTGCAAAAGTAATTAAGTATGATGATAATGACACTGTATATATATATATATATATATATATATATATATATATATATATATATATATATATATATATATATATATATATATACATACATATACATACATACACACACACACACAGACACGCATATGTATATACACTGTATGCGAGTGTGTGTGTATGTGTGCATGTTTGTGTGTGACATAGACTTTTTAACGTTAAGGATAATCCCTTTACCACTTACATATCACACATCTCCCACAAAGAAGGAACACTACATTTGAATTCCCTCCCTTTATCTTATCAGTTTTGTTTACAGCTTTTACTCACCTTGGAGAATACAGATTTACACACGAATACTGGTAAACAAAAAGCATTGACATACAAACATATAAAGCCACAAGAAATGATGATACTAATACTAATACTCAGACACAACGTACCCTACGGCGCTTGAACACATACGAGCATGAATGTCATTGCTACGCCTTTTCCCCCGAATGCCGTCTGATTCAGTTCCGTCCGGGCTGATCCCGTTGTCTGGGTTGTCTCCTTTTAACTTTGGAATGTGACTGGTGAGTCATCTTCATATATATATATATATATATATATATATATATATATATATATATATATATATGTGTGTGTGTGTGTGTGTGTGTGTGTGTGTGTGTGTGTGTGTGTGTGTGTGTGTGTGTGTGTGTATGTATATTAGAATAGTGAAACCGAATGTGGATTTTCAATTAATTTCCAATATTCTCTTTCCATCGTTTTTTTCCCTTTTTTGCAAGATAATATAGGATTTCTGGAACTAGATCGTGTCTGATTTTCATAATTTTCATTGTCATTCACGGGTAAATTAACAGTTCTACTACTTAATAATAATTTATCAATAAATATCTGGTCCACATTGATCATGAATCACATGCTCTGAATAAATATAATATATTAATTCAAAAAAATTCCAACAGTTATATATACATCTTTTAAATAAATACAATAAGTTATATCACTATATATATAGACAGAGAGTATAGAATTAATTCGTATACAAATATACATTTCAATACATATAAGTTAAATTAATAGATAGTTACACTAAGCAGAGGTTGATTAATATGTAACAATATTCCGTTGCCCTTGCTAAGACTGCTCTCTTTACTTTCCTTTCATTGTGTTTACCTCCCATCTGGTAGTATTCCCCTCGCCGATGTCCTGAACTGAAACTCTGTCATTGTGAAAAGTTTCTGAGAATTTAATTGATTAAAGGCACTGTCACACTAGCACTGTACCCTTCAATTTTCTGAAAAATTGTCAATTTTTGAGCGAATTGTCGTTTTTCTAGTCAGACGATAATTCCGAGTTTCCGCGTGAAAACATTTCTGTCGTCTATTAAGCCAAGCGGAATCAAATCAAGAACTATATTTTAAAATGTTTGTATTTGTTTAAAATTATTAATTATGATAAAATTTA
>BOPN01010190.1:10000-12500 GCA_017312705.2 Penaeus japonicus
GAACTTCATGGCACCAAAATAACAGAAATAAGATATCAACTTACCCGAACTTGTTGATGCCTCTATGGTTTTACATTCCTGTCTGTCTTGCATGTTTCAAAGCGTTCAAATTTTCGTATATCTCACTTAATCAAAATTCTCACAACCACCTCAGAGGTCTTGCTCTTTGCGGATCAGCCAAGACCAATGATCACGCCCATGAAACCGGCTGCTATATATACACAGGCGCTATCTCCGGGTACAAGTATGTTCGTGTGTTTGCACGTTAACTGATGGGCGAGGGAGGAGCTTGCCCATCTGTGACGTCCGTTAAACCGGTGAAGATTCGTGACTTTGGGGGGAAAGGTAATTGCTGATGCAATTCGATCAGGTGGCTATATATTTATTTGTTGCTATGCTATGATTACCATTATCAATAGTATTAGTATTATTGTTGTTGTTTCAATATGTTGATTTTGGAAATGAAGTCAGTCACTAAGAGACTATATTTTTTAGCTATTCTTTCTCATTGTTGTTGTCACAAAGAATATAAGGTAAATGATATATATACATATATATATATATATATATATATATATATATATATATATATATATATATATATATATATATATATGTGTGTGTGTGTGTGTGTGTGTGTGTGTGTGTATACACACATATATATATATATATATATATATATATATATATATATTTATATATATATGTATATATATATATATATATACATATATATATATATATATATATGTACATATATATATATATATATATATATATATATATATATATATATTTATATATATATATACACACACACATATATATATATATATATATATATATATATATATATATATATATATGTATATATGTATCTATCTCTCTCTATATATATATATATATATGTATATATATATATATATATATATATATATATATATATATATATATGTATGTATGTATGTATTTAAGCACATACATTTATACATACCATATGAGACAACATATGGCGCTCAATACACTTGTGATACACATGGAATTCAAGAAATATGCCTCCTATGTCGTCATAGATCCGTGTTGTGGTAAGATGTGGGTTTTCCAGGCCACCCTTCACTTTACGAGGTCCAACATGGAGGATATGGTCTTTAGTGAATTCCACCTCATTGAGATATAAAACCGTTACTCAGGTTAGGGGGGAAATTTTGAACCGTAAGATCGTTAGTGAATCCGACCTGTTCTTGTTTAGACCTTGTTTTTTTTATCACTTGTTGCACAACAGTTAACGCTTATTTTATTGCCATTATCATCGTCACACACATTTTTTTCAGAAGAAAATGTATATATTTGTAAAATAAAAAAACGTAATAACATAATACATATTGAATTAATCAAAATGCAATGATTAAACAAAAGACCAAGGGAAAACTGACTAAATTAAGACTTTAACTTTGCTATGGAAAATTTATATATTTCTTCTTTTTTTTAGAGAAATGTAAATAAAACTCAATGTTCCCAGAACGAAATTGATCCAGTGGTTTCATTTACTAAAATCTCTGCTTCTTAATTCTTTCACCATAAGAAGAGAATATGCAGATATCCGTTTAATCCTTTAGCAACCTAGTAGAGTTTGATGGCAGTTTAGGAGAGAAACAAGACATATCTGAGCAAACAACCGTTTTAACGCACACCCATACATATGAGAAAGGAGCCTCGATCTCTCCTTAAACACTAAAATATGGAATGTCCATATTAGCACCACTGTAATTAGTGTCCATGTATAAGATATAGGTCGGAATTCAATTGAATTTATTCTGTTGGTTCTTTGCCTTGGCGAATCATGCTCTTGTTTTATTGTTATATATATATTTTTTAAGTGATCTATCCATGAGACACGATCGCTACACACTATGTGTTTGTCATAATATTTCATTGTTTGGATTCACTTCACTCCTCTCTTACATCAATAGACTATTTTCCACTTGTTCTTAATCACTCGCCTTTCTTTGTTCCATCTTCGCCGCATGGTATTCTCTCCATAATCGGTCAATCTTTTCTTTTAAAGAATAAAAAAAATCGACTAGAAGCCCGATCGTTTACTAAAAAAAAAAAAAAAAAAAAAAAAAAAAACAAGACATTTCTCACTTGGTTTAAGAACTCGGTCAAACTTTCTCCTTCGTCAAGTCTTCAGCATGACGCTCGGAATCTATCTTTGGCATATTTACGATTTCATTTCATCGATCTCTAAGGCAGTTCAGAAAGGGACCAGCGGCCGTCAGAGACATTCGCCTTTCGAGCTGAAAGCACTACGTGACCGGGGTGACTCTTATGTTTCTTTATCCGTTTCTTTTTTTATCGTAATTAACGTTTTTGTAAGGTTGTATGATGGGGGTTCATGCAGTGATATCTCACCTCTAGCCCATTGCGTGCAATACTGCACGTGGAGAGTGATAATCTATATTATAATATATTCATCTATTTAACATTCTATCTGCGCTAA
>BOPN01010191.1:10000-17500 GCA_017312705.2 Penaeus japonicus
TTGTTTTGTCTACTAGTCTTCATTACAGACTGATAATAGAAAAATATCGTTTTTATCCAAAAGGGCTTGAAGTCTTCTCTTCTGTTCTCTGTATTTTTTTTTTTTTTTTTTTTTTAATAATAATTTTAAGAAACAAGTAGGCAATAAAAAAGAAATGTAAGATATTTAGAATTTCCTAAAACTCAGTTGGCCATTTTATATATATTTATTTAACTTTATTTTTTATTTTATTTATTTTTTTTTTTTTTCTGTATTGTTTTTTCTCGCAAACAGAAACTTTTCATCCATTAATGATGGGGAGGTTTTGGCTACACCTGGACATTTTGCTGGGGTATTTTTAAATATGCAGACCTAACGTTGTGGGCCACTTAGACAGCGGCAGGCCATTGCACACCTGATCATCATGCAAGATGGCCAAACAAAGCCATGATGAGAAGTTCGCATCATGTGGTGGGAAGACCAGCCAAGCCATGATCATCTGGCTTTTATCGGTTAACCCATTGGCGTCATGAAATATTTGGAATGCACTAGCCACTGCACCATAATTGATATCAAGGTAGCAGCAGCCAATCAGATGTTTTCCTCCCTTATTTCTGATTCTGAACAAGCACACTATTGCTCTTCAATAAAAGCATTTAAAAAGAAGTTTAGGCTAACTTTAGAAAGCTGGAACTTGTGTACTATGGCAATCAAAGCCATAAAACTCTGTTTATATATATATATATATATATATATATATATATATATATATATATATATATATATATAATATATGTATATATAATATATATATAATATATATTTAATATATATATATATAATATATATATATATATATATATATATATATATAAAATATATATATATATATATATATATATATATATATATATAATATATATATATATATATATATATATGTATATATATATATATATATATATATATAAATATATATATATATATATATATATATATATATATATAATATATATATATAATATATATATATATATAATATATATATATATATAATATATATATATATATATATATATATATATATATATATATATAATATATATATATATATATATAATATATATATAATATATATATATATAATATATATATAATATATATATATATATATATATATATATATATATATATATATATATATAATATATATATATATATATATATATATAAATATATATATATATATAATATATATATATATATATATATATATATATATATATATATATATAATATATATATATATATATATAATATATATATATATATATATATATATATATATATATATATATATATATATATATTATATATATATATTGTATGTATGCATGTATATAGCACACAAAACAGAGAACAACCTCCATAGTGTGATTCAGGCCTACCCTCACTATGGCATGTGTATATGCCATTCGCTCTCAATGGGTTAAAGAACGTCTCAAGATATGACACAGAAATGGTTCGTCTGTGCACTAAACAATTACCCATATATATTGTAATTCAGTTCATGCATACACACACACAGACACACACCAAAACATTCTTGTATTATTGTATTTAGCAGATCAAAATCTGTATTGCGAGAAATGAGAAAGCAATTATTTTCCAGCATCCTGTTTAATGAGTTAGACAGGCTATCCTGGGTCCTCACCTGGGCATTCCTAAAACTAGGATGCATGTCTTTTAGTGATTCAGGTTTGTTTGAGAACATGCCTCACTATCTAGAAAAAAAAATAACCAGAAAAGCTGAAGGTATCTGAAACTACCAGTTTTTTAAGCACAGGTTTCATAGAAAGCTGTGTGTTCTTCTTTTTCTTTTCTTTTGAGTGTACGGACTTGAAAGTAAATGCTAGAAAACCAAAGCAGACCAACTGGGGAAAGGATGCAAATATAGGAGTGTTGGCAGTAATTACCACAGCTGTTAAGTGGCAGGGCATATGAATTAGAATAGTTTTAAACAAGAATGCTACAGGATCTTTAACATTTAATTTATGTTCGTCTTTATATATCTTTACTGCAGCATACCAAGGACTGTTCACAGGGAATGCATGATAAATAGAGGGGAGGGTCCAATAGGTCACATTTGATAATATGGTATTACTCTGATCTAATAATTTTATACTTCAATTCTGGAAAAACTAGATTTGATCATTAGACCCAAAAGTTGATAAATTTGTTCTGATAAGTATAGCATATGAATATGAATAAAGGAAAGGGAATAAACATCAAAGGTAACCTGTTAATTTACATCGTAATGGAATGATAAGCAAGATATTCTTTTTCAACACGACAAGGATGTGACTGAGAAGATCATAACATTCTGGTATGAAAGTTTTTATTTGCTACAATCCTTTTCCTCATAACCTTTACCTTTTAATTTGCCTGCCATTCTAAAAACCATGGTGCTGTTTAACATTCTTAGAAAAGGACTCTATATTTAGAGATAGAGGAAAAACGATTCAGATTTTCATTCTGATAGTCAAAGTAGCTGTCTCAAAGAAAATATTACCAAGTATGTGCAATTTTCAAAGGAAAACCAGAATTTTGGTAAAATATATCTTGGTGTGTGATACACACACACACACACACACACACACACACACACACACACACACACACACACACACACACACACACACACACACACACACACATATATATATATATATATATATATATATATATAATATATATATATATATATATATACATATATATATATATATATATATATATATATATATATATATATATATATATATATATATATATATATATATATATATATATATATATATATATATATACATATATATATATATATATATATATATATATATATACATATATATATATATATATATATATATACATATATATATATATATATATATATATATATACATATATATATATATATATATATATATATATATATATATATATATACATATATATACATATATATATATATATATATATATATATATATATATATATATATATATATATATATATATATATATATATATATATATATATATATATATATATATATATATACATACATATATATATATATATATATATATATATATATATATATATATATATATATATATATATATATATATATATATATATATATATATATATATATATATATATATATATGTACATATATATACATATATATATACATACATATATATACATATATATATATATATATATATATATATATATATATATATATATATATATATATATATATATATACATATATATATATTTCTCTCGCCTTGTCATGCCACCGTCAATGAGCTTTTGTGGATTTTCCATAGGCAGTTTGCTAAGCTGCCCTCCACGCTCTGGTAGTTGGCACCGCTCTTGGTCCACGGCTGCTTATTCGACAGGGCATGCCCCGCTTATATCACAGCTAACACACATATCTGTGTGTCCTCCCCCTATCCGCCACCTGGGGACGCGCCGAGTTGGAGTTAGAGCTCTCCCCATCCGGCCTAATATATATATATATTTATTTATATATATATATATATATATATTGATATATATATTTATATTAAATATATATGTATATGTATGTATATGTATATGACATATTTTTATACCTCCTGAATAGTTACAGTGGAACCACCAGTGGCAACAAACACTTTAAAAACTGAAATCATCTACTTAATGTCATAATAGACGTCATGTTAATACTGTTATAATTTTTGTATGTAAATCCTTTAACCCTCACTTTTGTTTTTTATATGTTTACATTATTCTTATTAGTATAGTTATTGTTTGAAAATACAATCAATATTTTTACTAAAAATGGTTTGATATTTTGTAATTTTTCATTACAATAATGATGGTCACCATATTCATTTATTTTTTTTATTATTGTTATTGTTATGATATTTTTGTTATATTTATTCCATTTCAACTTATTTTTCATAGCTCAGACATTCAATAACAATCGTACAAGAATATTCTCATTGCACTTATCAGAGTTTTAGTAGCAAATATTAAATGAAGAATCCCACACTATCTAAATAATTGTTGATATTGTAACCAAATACAAATGTAGCAGTATCCTTTAGTTCTCATCTAGTACCTTTCTTCTTAGTGGTCAGTGTTCTGTTTTTTTCCACATTTTTTCTAATACTGATACTCACCTAAGTATTTTTCTTTACCATGTACTGCTAAATGCAATACAGTACTTATGTAGTTAGATGCATAGTAAAGATAAATGCAAACCCTTATGCACCTGCTTCTCTCCAGTTGTATTATTAATAGCTTCTTTTTCACAATTATATACAACTGATAACTGCTTATTTAGTGTAAATATTCATGAGCAATTGTTTTCTTTGTCAGTTTAAAATGCCATTAAAAACTTGTGAAATGCAAAAAAAATCCTAAAAGAACCACTGGGACAATGGCTAGTATATATCTTAATAGTGTTTGATAGATTTCAAAGAATTACATATAATTATCATTGAAGAGATATGATATCTTAAAGTCTGTGTATGTGATGGTTGTATCTGCTAGCTTAAACATCCAGGTAAATGTTTCATTAAATTTTTTGTAATTGAAATCAAAGAAACTCAGAAAAATGTAACTAAAATATGAGTTGACAAAAAATGATAATGGTGATACAGTAACATATGATGATGACAATCCTGGGAAGAACAAAACTTAATGATGATTATATTGTTAATAAGAATTATTAATCCATGATGAGATGAAGGTATGCGTCTTGTCAACATACCTCAGCCATACTGGCAACAGTTATGGTATGTACATACATTTGAAAATAAGTATACATCATTTGATGTCAGCAAAGGTCTTTGACCATTACATGATGTACGCAGTATAGTGGGTTGATACAGTATGTGAAAGTGCCTGTAAGTGCTTAAAATTATCCATGCACTCACTGAATGTGCATTTGTACTCAGGTATTGGATACATTTTAGGTAAACCTTTTTATTCATGTTGAGCTTGGTTAAGATGTTTTTATTTATATTAATTTTTATTTTATAAAAGTTTATAAATGTGTGTGTGTCTGTCTGTATATATGTACACACACACACACACACACACACACACACACACACACACACACACACACACACACACACACACACACACACACACACACACACACTCTCTCTCTCTCCATAACACAAGTTTTTACCTATACTTACATTGCAGCTAAACTATGAGAAGCATAAGTGCATCATTTTATGTGATAGAGAGAGAGATATGAAGAGAAAACATCCGTATATGTCAGCTACTTTCGTTTATTGTCTAGGCAAGTAAAATAAGAAATGTCTTGTGCAAGTCACAACTAAATTCAGGATTTGAGTGATATATTTTAAATGTATTTGAATATCTTCATAATGGGTAACATAGTTTGTAGTTCAATAGAATGCAAATGAAATGAATCTTGAAAAGTTGAGGTCATTGCTACATCAGAATCATAACCCTCAATCAGTGATATGTTTAGGCAAAGCAGGCAGCTTTTGATACAAATTGCAAATTCAGAGGAAGATTGACTTTGATCCAGTCACATGTACTCTATATTCTTATGTTTAAAGTCATTACATTGTTTGTTTGTTTGTTTTTTGTGATAAAATAGACAAAATCATACTTTGATATTGGTTTTCATGCACTTTTGATTAAAATTAATTTGCTTTTATTATGTATTCTATGTATTATATTTTAAAGGACGATAAATAAAGGTATCAGTTCTTGGAAAGTTCAGTTCTGTCAGACTCCTAAAGCTGTATCCCTAGTCCTTTGCCATTGTCATGGTCATTGTACCAGTATTATGATGCCATAACACTTTTAATTTTAGTTCACTTGCCCTTGTCAACCATTCCCCAGACAAAGTATGTGGCAATCATTTCAATGATATTTTGTAAAATTCATATGGACAACATGAAGTCAACAGCAAAGATTGAGGAGCGGAAATGTCCAGGATCTAGATTTAGGAAGAAAATTAATCAATTTTTTCCTTGTAGTTTCATCTTCCTGCTCATTGTCACAATCTCCATTATTTATTCTTATTTATAGGAAAGGAAGCAAGTATGCTAAAGAAGAGTGCTTTAGTATTATGACTTTGCCAGGTGCCTTCTCTTTGACTGTCTCACAGCTCTTGTCTTTGGGACTTTATACAGAATCTTCTTAACTAAGCATTGAGTCAATATTTGTTCCCTGAATTATGATGAATATGAGGCATAGTGGAGTTATATACATATTTATTATCCCTAACTATGTAAAGGAAAGATAAAGAGGTGGATGGTGGAAGTTCCTGACCAAGGAATTGCAACTTCAAGTGCACTGCACAATATCTTGTATATTATGTGGACAGTATTTGCACAGCGATAACTTGCCGTCAGAATGGGATACTTGTATCTTGTTACAGGCACAAGCAAAAAAAGGAAGGGAAAGGAGAAATGTTTTCTCCTTGCTCCCAGCTGTATAATCTTGCCCAGCAAGTTTTTTCCTTTAATTTGAATTCCAGAACAAGGATGTAAGCTGACTATGGAAAGCTACAACTCTGAAATTAGTGCCACTATGGTTTTAAAACTATGACTGTGAGTGGGCTTCAACAGTGATCAGAATACGTACATGATGTTGCATCATGTACATCTGCTGTCGCATTCATCTTGATGTCTGTAGGGAATGGGATAAAGTTGTACCTCTTGTCGGTTGGGGAGCTTGAGATGACAAATGTACCTTAATCACGTTAAGTTATAAAGATTGACACAAATCAGAGGTTAAATAATATCATTTGAGATAACCAAGAAAATGAAGTTTAGTGTTGTTTAACCAAAACTTACATACCCTTGAGTCTGCACATGCAGATGCAGGGGACTGAACCTTTAACGTGAAGACTGTTTGATGAAATATCACAGTTTTTAGAGATATATTTTTGGAAGCAGAAAGCTTTCATAATTTCTACAAGATTTAAAGATGCAGTGTGTGTGTGATATATATATATATATATATATATATATATATATATATATATATATATATATATATATATATATATATATATATATATGTATATATATATATATATATATTATATATATATATATATATATATATATATATATATATATATATATATTTATATATATATATATATATATATATATTTATATATATATATATATATATTTATATGTATATATATATATATATATATATATATATATATATATATATATATTTATATATATATATATATATATATATATTTATATGTATATATATATATATATATATATATATATATATATATATTTATATGTATATATATATATATATATATTTATATGTATATATATATATATATATATTTATATGTATATATATATATATATATATTTATATGTATATATATATTTATATATATATTTATATTTATATTTTATA
>BOPN01010191.1:22500-23874 GCA_017312705.2 Penaeus japonicus
TGTACAACTGTTTTCAACACCCCAGAATTTTGTTCCATAACCTCCTGCCGCTGTATTTTGATAAAACGAAGCTAATCTCTTGATACTTGAGGGTTTTGTTCATATTTTGAAACTCATTGTTTCTCTCAGTTGCTGCTCATGGGGTTTTCATCCCAAGGAAGAGACCACACTTGAAATAACACATTTTGGGAGTGGATTTCTTAATTTGTTAGTGTTGTTTTTTTTCTTTTGAGGTGATCCATAGTGTAGTTGTATGTCTTATGAGGGTGACTACATCCATCCAAGTGTAAATATTATCACTTGCAATTACCTTTTTTTTTTTCTACAAGCCTTTGGCTAAATAAGATTGTTTCATGCTGAATTCTTAGTAAAAAAAAAATGGATTGGTTATTGGTAGAAAAGCCACTTAAAACTAATTAAACTGAAGATCTAAGCAAACAAGAGAAAGAGGAGAATGTATAAGAAATGAAAAAGAAAACTATTATAACCAAACTTCCCACTTCAAATGTATCATTTACAAGTTGGATAAATATTTATGGGCATAATTCCTAAGCATGAAAAAATAACTTATTATTCATACAATGATCTTTTCTCTCAGTTGTCATCATATATAATCAGTAATAATGGGACAGCTCTACATGTTTTAAATTCAACAGTAGAGGTATTACAGGATTTACAAAAATGCCATACATTATATGTGTGGTTAGGTATGACGAAGCCTAGATCCATAAGATGTACACATAATCCCATGGAAGAAAAAAAAACAAAAAAAAACAAGTATCATAACTTGTTTAACAAACCAAAAGAAAGTTGGGACAAATTATTACACAAGAGCAGTATTAAAAGTCTGCTGTGAAAGTAATAGAAGTGCTAAATATTGATAGTGTGAACCTCTTAGTGGTTATTATGAGCTAGTAAGATCCAGCCTGTCAACGCTTACCAAGTTGTTCCTCCATCCCAATCCCCCACAAATTGATAAAATGGGAGCAGAGAATGTATAGGATTTTATGAGGGGATTCTCATTACATAGGTTCATTGTTTATTCACACACTATATCCATATAAGCAGTTGTCAACATAAATCGTTATGGAGATGACCGCGTTAAAATGGGACACCATTATAAATAACATTCAGATGAATTAATCGATCACCATCTTTTTAATCTGGTAAAGTTGCAACACTAATACTAACAGTAATACATGATTTGAACATACAAGATACTAGATATGATTGTAGATAATCTATCGTACAAATAGAGTATAAAAAAAAAATTTCTCTCTCTCTCTCTCTCTCTCTCTCTCTCTCTCCCTCCCCTCTCCCCCTCCCCCTCCCCCCCTCTCTCTCTCTCTCCCTCCCCCTCCCCTCTCTCTCTCT
>BOPN01010192.1:15000-17500 GCA_017312705.2 Penaeus japonicus
TTACCGATGAAATAAAAAAGGGAAAAAAGGCGACATAGCCAGTATAAACAACTGCCTCAATTCTAAGCGATACCATTTTCGTTCGACCGACCCCAGCAGAGCATCTACTTGCCCATTAAGTCATAATGGGGGTTTTACCAGTTAGACAATTAGACTTGTTATGACAACTAAGCCTGCAGTTGATCCGTACCTGCAATTTAATGCAACCTGTTTCGTTTCATTCCCCTTGCAATACATTGGCTGGCGTGTGAGTTATGGAGCAATGTATAACTTCAATGTCTTTTTCCCCTCTCAAAAGGGATTTAATGCTTAATTCGGCGCATAAAGTTGACATTTGATCGTATTTAAATTGACTGTCCCCTGGTGCATGAGATGGGAAGATGGAAATTTTGAAAAAGAATGCATGTAATAACTTCAGAGGCAGGTATAAACCCAAAAATATAAATTATGATGGTCACTTTAGATGCAACAGTAGACAAATCCTAAGAAAAAAAGGCGTGGAAATCAAAAAATAAAATATTCTTAAATTTCATCTTATTCTGTTTACAGCTGCAACTGAAATACAAAACACACACAAAAAAACGAAACTAAAACTTATTATGTGAACGCCATTCCAACGAAGAAAGAACTCTTTAGCAGAACAATATTGGCAAGGCAGGTTTATTTTCGCCTTCGGAGCATTCATTCACTGAGAACATGTTTATTTCATAATGGCTACTTTTCTATGTGGATCATAGTAGTAGTATTAATCATATCAGTAATCTTTTGAAGGTATGTTAAGAATATTTAGAGATTGATTCTAAACCAGATTTTAGAAATATTTAGTGCATGATAAAAACTGTAATTCCTTATTTGGTTCGCCAAGAATGAAATATTCCATGAAATATCAGATTCATCCTTTTTCATTTTGTATATTTTAGGGGTCTCTTAAGTTACGAAATCGATACATGTAATAAATATTGAAATTAATAAACGTCATCTTCCACTCTCAAGTTATTATTTTGACAATATTTACGAGTAAACGGGTACTGGTCACGCCACCTGAACTGTGATTTGTGGAAATTGGATGTGTCTGTGGTGTTTTTCTCCAGCTTAGAGGAAGCCCGTGAAGAAAAGTTTATAACAAACGGCAGGTATTTTGAGAACTGCTATTAAATCTGATCGAAAATTAGGCACGTCGGAATCACAAATATATCTAAACCGGCCAGGGGGGTGGAAAAAAAGATAGCCTATTCACGAAACAAAATGGGAATTGTTCCGGGCCAAGTCTCAAATTATCCATGATATCTCAGTGTCTGTCAGAAAACCTGCGATCATTAGGCCAGGCTGGGTTCGATGGGGAAACTAAAGAACTATCATTAGGCTCGTGAATAAAGCGTGCTGGCCGAGATTAATTGATTCTGATCCGAGGTTCATGTGTATATCTTCTGATATAAAAGAAGAAAATAAAACTGTAATTCCTTATACTTTTACTGCTAATGTATATGGCTGCCACGAACGTATACACCTTTGCCTCGTGTATCTGGCTATTATCATTAGATATTCATATGACAGCATCTATTGCAAATGTCTAAATATTGTGACGGAGTGGCCATATACAACTGCATATTTTTTTCTCTGTTATGCAGCATTGAACTTTGCCGCATAAAAGTTCAGATTTGATATCACATGCTAGGATAAGTGCTCGACTGGTGTCCGTAGCGTGTTGATATCGACCGATTACGCAGATTTATCACCCACTTATTGTTCTAAAAAATAACACCATTTCAGGTGATGGATGCGATCTTACCATTCATAATAACGGTGTAGGGCCAGTAAGTTTTAGCTGTATTGACTAGTGACACTTCCACCAGAAGGAGCTGATACTTTATATGCTTTATATATGATATAATTTATGGTGTTATATAGGAAGGAGTATTGTGAACTCATCGCAGAAATACGATGCGGTTCACATGTGCTCCATCATGAAATCTTACTCAAAGGGGTAAATCAGGGTTCTCTCTCTCTCTCTCTCTCTCTCTCTCTCTCTCTCTCTCTCTCTCTCTCTCTCTCTCTCTCTCTCTCTCTCTCTCTCTCTCTCAGAAGCTCCCGTGGCAGGCTTTAATGACTACTCTAACAAAAGAAAAGAATGAGAGACACATTCAGACAGTCGCTCTTGCAGGTACTAGAAAATGTACTGGAAAGTGTAAATATATTCTAGATATAATTTGATGATAAGAAATTTGAATCTAGTAGGATTTATTGTTTACATAAACAGTCCGAACAATTTAATAAGCCAAAGGGAACGCTTTGAGGGGAGGAGTCATCTCTGAAATAAACAGCTTTGAGTTATAATTTTACTAAATAAAAAGTGGAAGACAGTATCAATTGTGGCCTTTTAGGAAATCCGTCACATCCACGTGAGGTCTTCATCAGAAAAGTATTCGTGGATAAAGCATGGCAGACAAACACCAAAGCGACAGAATGAAACTCGATAATCATAATGTATTCATGGAGAGAG
>BOPN01010193.1:17500-22500 GCA_017312705.2 Penaeus japonicus
ACCTCGCAAAAGTCATAAAAATGTTCGAGCTTTGAGGTGTGTTATATATATTTATATCGAATGTATGCAAATAATCCATTGGAATAATTATGTACGGGCATTACTCTTGCTGTCTGCGTTTGTGTGTCTCTATGTATCTCTCTCTTTGGCTGTCTCTGTCTCTTTGTATCTCTCTCTTTGGCTGTCTCTGTCTCTGTTTCTTTCTCTCTTTGGCTGTCTCTGTCTCTATTTATCTCTCTCTTTGGCTGTCTCTGTCTCTCTGTCTCTCTCTCTTTGGCTCTCTCTGTCTCTGTTTCTCTCTCTCTTTGGCTGTCTATGTCTCTATGTATCTCTCTCTTTGGCTGTCTCTGTCTCTGTTTCTCTCTCTCTTTGGCTGTCTATGTCTCTATTTATCTCTCTCTTTGGCTGTCTATGTCTCTATTTGTCTCTCTCTTTGGCTGTCTTTGTCTCTATGTCTCTCTCTCTTTGGCTGTCTCTGTCTCTATTTGTCTCTCTCTTTGGCTGTCTATGTCTCTATTTGTCTCTCTCTTTGGCTGTCTATGTCTCTATTTCTCTCTCTCTTTGGCTGTCTATGTCTCTATTTCTCTCTCTCTTTGGCTGTCTCTGTCTCTATGTCTCTCTCTCTTTGGCTGTCTCTGTCTCTATTTCTCTCTCTCTTTGGCTGTCTATGTCTCTATGTATCTCTCTCTTTGGCTGTCTCTGTCTCTATGTCTCTCTCTCTTTGGCTGTCTATGTCTCTGTTTCTCTCTCTCTTTGGCTGTCTCTGTCTCTATTTCTCTCTCTCTTTGACTGTCTCTGTCTCTGTTTCTCTCTCTCTTTGGCTGTCTATGTCTCTATTTCTGTCTCTCTTTGGCTGTCTCTGTCTCTATGTATCTCTCTCTTTGGCTGTCTCTGTCTCTATGTATCTCTCTCTTTGGCTGTCTCTGTCTCTATTTCTCTCTCTCTTTGGCTGTCTCTGTCTCTATTTCTGTCTCTCTTTGGCTGTCTCTGTCTCTCTGTCTCTCTCTCTTTGGCTGTCTATGTCTCTAATTATCTCTCTCTTTGGCTGTCTATGTCTCTGTTTATCTCTCTCTTTGGCTGTCTATGTCTCTATTTCTCTCTCTCTTTGGCTGTCTATGTCTCTATTTATCTCTCTCTTTGGCTGTCTATGTCTCTATGTATCTCTCTCTTTGGCTGTCTATGTCTCTATTTCTCTCTCTCTTTGGCTGTCTCTGTCTCTATGTATCTCTCTCTTTGGCTGTCTCTGTCTCTATGTATCTCTCTCTTTGGCTGTCTCTGTCTCTATTTCTCTCTCTCTTTGGCTGTCTCTGTCTCTATGTATCTCTCTCTTTGGCTGTCTCTGTCTCTATTTATCTCTCTCTTTGGCTGTCTCTGTCT
This sequence comes from Penaeus japonicus, assembly GCA_017312705.2. Classification (NCBI taxonomy): domain Eukaryota; kingdom Metazoa; phylum Arthropoda; class Malacostraca; order Decapoda; family Penaeidae; genus Penaeus; species Penaeus japonicus. Next base: position 18,878 of record BOPN01010193.1, read on the forward strand.
CTATGTCTCTCTCTCTTTGGCTGTCTCTGTCTCTATGTATCTCTCTCTTTGGCTGTCTCTGTCTCTGTTTATCTCTCTCTTTGGCTGTCTCTGTCTCTGTTTATCTCTCTCTTTGGCTGTCTCTGTCTCTGTTTATCTCTCTCTTTGGCTGTCTCTGCTCCTATTTCTCTCTCTTTGGCTGTCTCTGTTCCCTTGTATCTCTCTCTTTGGCTGTCTCTGTCTCTATTTATCTCTCTCTTTGGCTGTCTATGTTCTATTTCTTGGGTGTCTCTGCCCTCTCTCTTTGGCTGTCTCTGTCTCTATGTTCTCTCTTGGCTGTCTATGTCTCTATTTCTCTCTTTGGCTGTCTCGTCTTCTTGGCTGTCTATGTCTCTATTTCTCTCTCTCTTTGGGTGTCTCTGTCTCTCTCTCTTTGGCTGTCTCTGTCTCTATGTCTCTCTCTCTTTGGCTGTCTATGTCTCTATTTCTCTCTCTTTGGCTGTCTCTGTCTCTGTTTATCTCTCTCTTTGGCTGTCTCTGTCTCTGTTTCTCTCTCTCTTTGGCTGTCTCTGTCTCTCTCTCTTTGGCTGTCTATGTCTCTATTTATCTCTCTCTTTGGCTGTCTATGTCTCTATGTCTCTCTCTCTTTGGCTGTCTATGTCTCTATTTATCTCTCTCTTTGGCTGTCTATGTCTCTATTTATCTCTCTCTTTGGCTCTCTCTGTCTCTATGTCTCTCTCTCTCTCGCTTTGCCTGTCTGTCTTTCGGTCTGTCACTCTGACTCTCTCTCTATCTCCCTGTCCGTTTTTTTGTCTGTCTCTCTCTCTCTCTCTCTCTCTCTCTCTCTCTCTCTCTCTCTCTCTCTCTCTCTCTCTCTCTCTCTCTCTCTCTCTCTCTCTCTCTCTCTCTCTCTCCTAATCCCCACACCGTCCTAAATAATCGACTGCCTCGTCCTGCTGCTGAACAAGACGAAGCCATACGGACAAGAGCTGATCGGTGCCCCCCCCCCCCCCCCGCCTCCCCCCTTCTCTCCTAAACACACCTTTGCCTTCGGGGGGGCCGCGGTAAGCTCATGGAAGTCTGAGAGAGAGAGAGAGAGAGAGAGAGAGAGAGAGAGAGAGAGAGAGAGAGAGAGAGAGAGAGAGAGAGAGAGAGAGAGAGAGAGAGAGAGAGAGAGAGAGAGAGAGAGAGAGAGAGAGAGAGAGAGAGAGAGAGAGAGAGCGAGAGCGAGAGAGAGAGAGAGAGAGAGAGAGAGAGAGAGAGAGAGAGAGAGAGAGAGAGAGAGAGAGAGAGAGAGAGAGAAGATGAGAGAGAGTGCGAGAGCGAGAGAAAGAGAGAGAGCGAGAACGAGAGATAGAGTGAAAGAGAAAGAGAGAGAGAGCGAAAGAGAAAGAGAGTGAAAGAGAGAGAGAGCGAAAGAGAAAGAGAGAGAGCGAGAACGAGAGATAGAGTGAAATAGAGAGCGAAAGAAAGAGAGAGAAAGAGCAAAGGAGGGACAGGACAGCATCGGCCAACACCGCCCCCCCCCCCTATGCTGATCTAACACAGGCAGGCACTCGCAATGAAGCCAAACAGAGGAAGAGATAGACAGGGTGTGAGGAAGGAGGAGGATCAAGAGGAGGAGGAGGAGGAGGAGGAGGAGGAGAGGGATAGGGGGAAGAAGGAGGGGGGGGGGCGGAGAAATGAGGGGAAGAAAAAGGTGGGCGGAGGAGGACCTACTGATGCCCTACAAGCTCGGGGGAGATTATGTTGGTCGCTCATGATGATGGTGATGATGATGGTGATGGTGATGGTGATGGTGATTATGATGATGATTGGGATGATAGTAATGATGATGGTGATGATTATGATGATAGTAATGATGATGATGATGATGAAAGTAAAGATGATGATCATTGTAATGATGATGATAATAATAATAATGTTAAGGATAAGGATGACAATCATAGCAATTATGATGATAATGATTATGATGGCAATTATGATGATAATAGTAGTGATAATAGTGCTGATTATGATAGTAATGATGATAATGATAATAGTAATAACAACAATTATGATGATAATGGTGATGATAAAAATAATAATAATGGTCATAACAATAAGAATGATAATAACAATGTTAATGGTAGTAATGATAATGATGATAATAATGACAGCAATGATAATAGTAATAACAATATTGATAATGATAATACTGCTAATGATAATGATAATAACAATGATAATGATAGTAATGAAAATTATAATAATAATGATGATGCTAATGATGGTTATGATAATAGGAATAATGATGATAGTAAGAACAAAATTGATAATGATAATAATAATAATGATAATAATGATAACAATAATAGTGATAATGACAATAATAACAATAATATTAATAACAATGATAATGATAATTATAATAAAATGAATATAACAATAATGATGATAATAATAATGATAATAATAAGAACAACAATAATGATAATGATAAAAATTAATTATATTTTTCAACCGAGAGCACGTGTCAATATGTATATGCATGTGCGTGTATACATTCGTATGTGTGTGTACATGCATGTACGTATATGAAAGCGCGAGCAGATGATGCAAATGAACAGAAGCCGTAGTGAACACTTACGATAATGTAGGGTCGCCACTTTCTGTTATAAGATCACATTGTCAGCTGTTCACTTATTGTATTCTTTTTTTTTTTTTTTTTTTCGTTGTTCATGGTTTTCCTGTTGTTGTGGTTGCTTGTGGTGGTTTTAATGTGTTTTTGTTGGCATTGTTTTTCTTTTTTTTTTTCTTTTTTAGGTTTTATCTGTTTTTTTTAATATTATCAATAATGTGATGTATTTTTGTTTTAATTATTGGTAGTGGTGTCGTTGTTATTATTATGATCATTATCATTGTCATTATTATGATTGTAATTATTATCATTAAACGTTATCATTCTTATTGATGTAATGATTATTACTATGATCATTATTATTACTATCATCATTATCATTACTGTTGTCATTATTATCATTATCTTTATCATCAATATTGTTATTATTATCATTAACATCATCATTATCTTTATCATCATTATCATTATCAATACCTAACAAATCAAACAAATGAATATACACAAACACACACACACACACAAGCAAACACACTCACATACAAATAAATACACGAATACACACACACGCGCACACAATACATACATACATACACGCACAAAAACACACAAACAAACACACACATACAAACACACGCACAAATACACGCAAAAAAACACAAACAGACACACACACAAACAAACACCAACGCACAAACACACACACACACACAAACATACGCACAAATACACGCAAAAAAACACAGAAACAGACACACATACAAACAAACACACACACACAAACACACCAGCGGACACAAACGTATAAACCACGATCTTTAATCACATTATCGAGGTAACAATTAATTTGTCAAGGAAAGTCTCGTAGTACCCCCCTCCCCTTCCCCTTCACCCCCCCCCCTCCTTCTTTTCTTACCTGTGAACCACACTTAATGGAGACTTCACTCCCCCCCCCCCCCGATGGTCTCTGTCTCTCTTTCGGTTTCTCTTTCTCTTTCTCTCTCTCTCTTTCTCTCTCTCTCTC
>BOPN01010194.1:21818-25237 GCA_017312705.2 Penaeus japonicus
GGGGGGGTAAATATATATAAAAAGGAGACAAGAGAGTGAGAGAGGGGGCTTACAGTTATTTGAAGAGTTTAGGCAAAGGTCTAAGGAAGGAGGACAGAGAGAGGGGTAGAGTGAGAGGTAAGAGTGACAGACGTAGAGAAATACAAATATATTTTATTTCCCAAAGATATAAAATTCATCAGCAGTAATGATTATCGTTTTATCCATAGTTAAAAGTATTACTGGTATTACAGTCATTTTTTTCCCCACAGAATAGGAAAACAACCTTATCTAATTATCTAATTTCAGATTACAGGAAAAAATCGAACGCGTTTCATATATATATATATATATGTATATATATATATATATATATATATATATATATATATATATATATGTATATATATATATATATATATATATATACATATATATATATATATATATATATATATATATTTGTGTATATATATATATATATATTTGTATATATATACATACATATATATATATATATATATATATATATATATATATATATATATATATATATATATATATATATATATATATATATATATGAAAACATATATATATACATATATATAAATATATATGTGTGTGTGTATATGTGTGTGTGTGTGTGTGTGTGTGTGTGTGTGTGTGTGTGTGTGTGTGTGTGTGTGTGTGTGTGTGTGTGCGTGTGTGGAAGGTATGTATGTATGTATGTATATTTTTCCTTTTAACTAAAAGAAAAACAGAAAAAAGAATATATACATATATACACATAAATATCTTTCTCTCTCTCTTTCTCTCCCTATCTTGTTTCACTTTTTCAATGCAGTGACTGTATTGAAAATATGTTGTTGTTGAGTTTTCCTTTCAATATTTCTACTAGCACACCTGCTTGCTTGCCTTCACACTCACCTAAAGACCAGCCCGAGGGACCCTGCATATCAACCTCCACAGAACTTTGCATATCAAGATCAATGCTTTAATACCATCAAAATAAAACCAAAATTAGCGTGCTTTTACAATTTGTCCATTATTATTCTCGAGCACAGAATAGCCATATAATGATTAAAGAAGAAATGCAGGTTAAAGATTTTTTCCGGGTAGTTGCTGAGATGGTGTTCTGTTCACTCATTCAATGCGTCGAGAGAAGGGATGCTGCCCTTGAGGCGGAGGATTACGCCCTGGAAGAAATACTCTCACGCGGAAGGAAGTGGACGATCTACAGACAGCCAGGGAGGAGAGTTAGAGGAGAAAAAGACGACGTCTACTGAAGCCGACCGACGCAGCAGGTGTCGCGAGGGAGAATCTCCAGCTGGGGGACACAGTGCTGCAGCGAACCAATCGAGGGATTACTCCCATCCTCTTCTCGGCTGAAACTCAAGCCCAATTCGTGCCATCGTCGCCAGATTTACCTGATATGGAGCGGGCTATCAAGCCTTTCGAAATTCGTTGTAACGCAAAAAGGCAAGTATATAATTGAAGATTTATTTTCAGTCACAACAGACTTGTGATCCGAAAGCGAACTAAAGCTGCTGGTGACTTCAGGTGAAGCTAACCAAGAACCCAACATAGATTAGCGAATCACTCTTTCAAATCGCGATAGCTGAATAAAAATACTTGAGGTTAATATTCAATGGAATCTGAAGTATTACCCCATTTCATTTTCAGCAACAATGTTTTGATATCAGACTTTAGTAAGGACGACAACATTAACTCATTGCCTTTTGATTATTACAATTATATTAAATTCAACTCACTGAAAACTAATTACAACGCACGTATGACGTTAATGAAAACTAGCTTTCGTACTCTCTTCCCAATAAGTAACTATTATAATGATAATAATCTTCAAGTGCAACTAAAATGAGATTGTAATAACTTCACATCACTCTTTTGAATTGAATGTATTCTTAACCTAGCATTTCTAACTCATGCCTACTTGCCTCAGTGTGACTGTATGTGCGAAAGATGTCAGATAACACAGAGAAAATGTTCTCTGTTAACAAAAATAACATCGAAGGAGGCGTGGTGTTCTATGTAGAAGAGGAAATAACATAGTTATTGTCGATCTATATAATAATAACAACACATGTATAGAACAAGAGCTTCATATGAATATCGACCTCATGAAACATGGAGCTAACGGACAACTTTTTTATTTTTTATTTTATTTTATCTTTTTATTCTAGAACGTTCGCTGGTTAGAAAGTTCAATATATATAACCAGCAGTTATCCAATAACACCATCTCGGTTGGGTTGGGGAGGGGTCCCCAGAAGGTTGGGCACTGCCCAAGGTGGTGACGGAATAGATATACATTACTGTTATACCATCAAAGGGGACATAAAGAAAGAAATATTTAGACTGCTTAGAGAGAGAGGGGGGGGAGGGGGCGAGAGATAGAGATAGAGATAGAGAGAGAGGGGGGGGGACGAGAGACAGAGAGAGAAAGAGAGAGAGAGAGGTTGGGGGACGAGAGATAGATAGATAGATTGAGAGAGAGAGAGAGAGAGAGAGAGAGAGAGAGAGAGAGAATTCGTCGTGCCGTAAGGAATTATGGTGCTGCTTAGTGCCATCAAAATTAAGTGACGTAGAAAGGGAAAAATCCATCAGTAAAAGATGTAGACATGTTCCATGGGAGAACGGCAGCTGGGAGATTAAATGACTCGCAGTTGAACAAAGGGTTGTGGTAAGGGGTGAGTTTGAGAGAGGGTGAGAGTGTGAGCGTGACGCGGTGAGGCAGCAACGGGAGGGAGATGTAAAGAAAATAAACTTTAAGTACAAATAGCAGTCAGCCACTTTGATTTTGTAACTCCTGAGTCACTAAAAAAAAGACAATACTAAATGCATACTCATGCATATTTTCTGTTGGTTGGGCATCCCCCTATTTTATCTTCCTTTGTCATTTTTTTCATTCTTTCCCAAACATCGGTTCGCGGGGGGAAAGAAAATCTTATTTCTTGGCCAGCGCTAAAGTATACTTGCACCGCCCAGCTTCCCTCTCTCCCCGGGGGACACATGTCAATAATCCTTGGATGCCCTGGACCTGCCCGCCATACTTGGTTGCCTGGAACATATTTCTCGTCTCGGAAGGAAGCTGTGCCTAGGCGGGCCCGGAACTAGATTCTTTTCTTCAAACATTTGTGTGGTCGGTGTCTAATGACTACATTTATTTTTCATCCAAGGGGGGTTATAATATGCATCAGAAAGGGAGAAAGAGAGAGAGAGTGATGGAGTATCGAGATAGATATATAGATATAGATATATGCGTACATACATATACATACGAAAAAAAAGAAAAGAACACACACACACAAACACATACACACACACACACATACACACACACACACACACACAAACACACATACACACACACACATACAAATGCATATATAAGAATATAAATAAATAAATAAATAT
>BOPN01010195.1:22500-25236 GCA_017312705.2 Penaeus japonicus
ATATATATATATATATATATATATATATATATATATATATATATATATATATATGTATATACATATATACACACACAAACACACGTGCGCATGTTGATACACAAATGTTTGCATAAACATTAATCCAATGGACGACTAATAGTTAAAGTAAAGATAAAGTCCTTGCAAGTGTCCACGGCCTCATCAGTGGAACAGCTCCTTTCTCTCCCAGAACGGCGAAGTGCAGTTGTTTATGGTTCACAGGATAGTATGGTCATTTAACATTGTTATCATGAGTTTGAGTTCGTCCGTGTGGTCCTGAGAGAAAAGAAGAAGGGGGAGGATCCCCTCTTCATGCGGAGCACGTACAGTAGTCATAAAAAAATCCGACTTAATTAGACAGCCATGGCTTTAGATCCCGAACAGCGAGTGCACTGGCTCGTGGCAGAGTTCCCTTTCCCCTTCTAACCGTCACGTCCTTTCTCTCCCTTTGCCTTCCTCTTCATTCCCAGCATAAGTCTGGATTAGACAGGCCCCGGCGATCATATCCCGACACGGTGAATTGGATCACGAGGAAAGTGAGCTGCGAAGACGTCGAAAGGCCGCAGGGAAGCGGGCCACGTCGTGCGTCAGACACGCTTCGCCGCAAGTACCTGCTGGCGGCCTGTTATCCGTTTTAGTGCGCTCCTAATTTCTCTCGGAACCTTGATAATTGCTTATGTCCAGCGCCGGTCTGGCTGTGATCGTGAGCCGTGTCCAAGGAGGTTTCACAGGGGAACAGGCGGGGGAGAAGGGGAAAGTTTCGTGCGGAGGGTAAATAAGGCGAGTGTTTCGTGAAGAGATAAATGGCACTCATAATGAAATTTTGCTGAAGAGAGAAAAGGGACACGCATGAATGGAAATTAAAAAAGCTCCCGGGACGTCCATTGCTTCTAGAGTTTGTTAAACCTCATTAGCTTATACTATTTATATTTTTACACAGAAGATTACTTAAATAATTTTCTTGATAGAACAATGCAGTTATGAGTGGATGAAATTTTGTTAATGATGGGAGCAACCTAGATGACGTGGTTTCAAAACCTTTCTTTAGCATGAGATATAATATAACACAATTTTCTTGTGGAATTAGATACATCTTTCAATCATGTATATATGACAGAAACTACTATATATAAAAGATGATATATAAAAACAATTAACCGATAATTTATTGCTTATAGTGTTTGATAGTGCCTTTATATAATCCGGTTCGCATTTGATTTCAGTTTAATGCCTATACCAGTCTATAATGCTATACCTCTATTTTAGTTTTGTATACATACGCATTTGATTAGAGCGACAATTACTTCCTATCAATCACTTATCATCCCATTTATGTTTTCATCCAAACCACAAAATTAATTTGATACAACTTAATTATAATTAATGTCTTATTCTATACTATGGACATCATAGCTGCATAACGCAAAATAAAAAATTGTATATATATTTATATATTTAGGAGGAAAACCTCTTTTAGATGAAATATGCAGTACATAAAGATACCAACACGCCCATCTTCACATGCAAGAAAAAATATTGCTATGTCAAGTTTTATCTTGTTGCTATTTGTCATGTTGCAAGAAAAAGGTACTTGAAAAGTGCATCACATTTTCAAGAACGTAGATGAACTGCCTTTCTAGTAGGAATAACTATGCTTGGGTATATATATCATAATGATGTATTGGCATTATGAATAACAAGAAATGGTGAAAATCTGAATCACAATAACGCAATCATGCTAATAACAATGTCAGTGATAGCAACGATGATAGTGATGATGATTATGATAATGACAATGGTAATAACATAATAGGAACGCCAACTATCATAACAATAATGGTAATAATGATACTCTATTACATCGAAACAAGTATGTTATTTGCTGCATTTATGAAGCGAAAGCGTAAAAAAATTAGGCATTTTATCCCTAGTACCTGAAAGATAACCATGTATATAAATATGCATAAATTACGAGTAAAAGACGTATACAAAAAAAAAAAGAAAGAAAAAAAAGAGAAAATGCTTACGAGACGGTATCATAGATTCTGATATCTATTATTCTGAATAGAGTACATTCAGATACAACCAAAATGAAGGTTTCTCTTTAGCTAATAAATTTTCGCATTCATTAAACTCCTTCTTATCCAATAATTTCCAATCGGCCTGTTTCGTATATAAATCAACGGGTTATTCCACCTGAAAAATGTGTCTACCTGTCAGGGTCTAACTACCTGTCTCCATCTACCAGCCTGCAATACACGTACATAAGGAGATCGTGGTTGGCACATAACAATTACCCTCCATCACTGGGTAGTACACGTGGTAATTTGTCTGCTCCTTCCCTCTCCCTCCCGTCTCCCTCCGATTCTATCTGTCTGCCAACACGTTTCCGAGATGCAAGCAGCCCTCTGTGTCGGTCTGCCTACTTTCATCTACTCGCGTGCAGTTGCCTGATAACACCTGTTCGGGGCGACCTAGCTGGCGACTTCGAGCTGAATGGAGGGAAGAACCGGGGTCGTATTTTCGAACACTTGGAGAACGCCTTTATAAACGCTCTGTTTAGATATACTATTCGGCTTCGTCTTTTCGAGAATGTTTATAATGTAGGACGGAATGGCTACGTGGGTCTGAAGAAGCCGCATGTGATGAATAGCGGCTCCTAAGCCAGAGAGGTGAACGTTTCTGGAACCGGACGATGGCTACCGACACACCGTG
>BOPN01010196.1:7500-16203 GCA_017312705.2 Penaeus japonicus
TATTAATGGTTAAGAGACACTTAGTAGGTAAAAGTATATAAAAACAAAAGTTAGGGTATTTCAACATATATAACTCCAGCTCCATATGGGGCTTCAGGGTATAAAACTAGGCAGTCTCTTCTCTTAACAGCTTCTAGTGGTCACTGGGAATACTGCTGCTTCTTCGTCTCGCGCACAGGAATAAAAAAAATCGTATACATTGATGGCGTGTAAGTCAAATGCGGCGCTAGAAACCCGTAGACTGTATTCCGCTGGAAGATAAGACTCGTAAATACATAACATTTTCAGGGATGTCCACAACACTGCCACCCCACTCTGTGTTTCCAAGACCCACCAAGAACCAACAGTAATTACTGACATTAACTACAAACAGAAATATATACATGAACACAGTTCTATATCATAAGACAAAGAGTAGAAATACTGTTTCTATAATCATTTTTATTGTTTGTCAGTCAGGAAAAGCCCTTTGACAGCATCTAAGGCAGGCAGCATTGTACTACTGTTATAATCCCAGTACATTGCATATTGCACACTGTCCTCTGTCTTTATAATAGTACGCAGATAATGTCATTTGATTCCTTTTATAATAGATTTTATAAATCTGTCGCCTCTAAAAGTTATATGGCGATTGAAATTTTTAAAAAATAGAAGTTAAGTATGTACATAAAAAAAAATCTAGAGACCCAGTGCTGGATGAATGCAGCTTTGTCAGGTGAACATGAAATGGAATAACAGAAATGTAAGTGTAAGTGTAAGCGAAGTTACATCCTGCAATGGCCACACGGACGGTTTTAGCCTATCTTATGTGCACGAGGGTTCTTGAACAAGGAAATGAATCAACCACATGAATTCCTGAAAACAACAGGGTTTGCCCTCTTTGGTCAAGGGAATTTGGATAACTAAGTATGCGTTCATAGTGTTGAATTCATACTAGAAGTTTAAGCGAATGAAAGATCACAAAAAGGCAGAACAAAATTCAGTGAAGTAATAAATGCGTTTGGAAACACAATCCAACATGACAAATTATCACTGGAGGTAGTTAAAGAGAAAGATGAGTAATATAATTGTATACAAGAGATTGAGAGTAAAATGGATGAATTCAAGAAGAAAATACAATTAGCATTATTTAGTAAAGTATCGGTGCATTCTCACTAACAGATCTTCTGAAAGTATTACAGAGGAGCAAGCCCTTGCTAAAGTAGCTAGACTAGAACTAAGCTGCAGATTCACAAATGGAATATGAGGCATTGATAAAATGCTGTACTTTCTACTCATGCAGTACTGCTTGTTGTAAATGCAATGGAAGATCAAAAGATTAACAATTGCATTTGCCTGAAAGTAATGAAATAGATCACATCACTACAGAGTCCAGAGTTTAACCCACATGCTAGGTGTGTTGAACCAGAACCAGAAGTGAAATAGTCAGAAAGTTAAGTCAGTTAGCGGACATGAATCTAATGAAACGTGTATGTATTGTGTCACAGAAAAAAAAAAAAAGTGAACTGACGAATTCAGAGACTGAGATTTCTTAGTGATCTACCTAAGGTTCTAATCTGGATCTAAAATAGTATGGATCGCTGTCGAGTTACGAATAACAAATCTTGCAAATGAATTTTCACACGCTGTAGTTGATCCGTGCATTCTTAAGAAAGAGAAAGTTCTCGTCATTCTTTCAAAGTAAAAGGTGGAATGATGTAGCAATACAATTACCAAAGTAATATTTCCTTCGTCACAACCAAATTCTAAAAAAAAAAAAAAAAGATATATATATATATATGACGCTGATATACCTCCTTGAACACAGGTATATAAAGAATCCAATTTCCTCGATGAAAGTAGGAGTCATCTCAGATCATGTTATTTTCTCCCGCTGGATTGTTGTCTATAGAAAAGGATGCTGAAATATCTCTTGGTTCTATTGTGAGATGTTTTCCCCAACAGTAAGACGTCGGTATAAAAGTTTTTTATCCGTCCCCGCATATTGCAGCAAAAGAGAAGATTAGACGTCTTGTTGATGTTTGGTTGCACTGGGCACTATGAGGTGTTGATATTAGAATGAAGATTTACTGGCGAGAAATACAGAGAGATGTTGAAAGAAATCTGATACCATTGCGTATTGTTATGACAATCTCACCCCCTTCCCCCCCCCCCTTCCCCCCCACACACACACAAATAAAGCCAGCATTGCAAATCAGTGGTTACAAAAACATCCGGAAATGCCAGTCTCGATTAAACTCGGACACTTCACTGTAATAAAATAAATCCCGTCGTTAGTGAATCTTCCAACATCACGATTCAATAAGTTTTTACTTCTGAAGAGAGAGGCTGATTTTTTGTTACCATTTATTGGTTTATAGTTAGTCTCTTGGTAAGGAAGCAATATTGTGTAAAAAGTTTGTGACGAGTCGTGATGAAAAGTTATAAATGTTTTGTCCATGGTCTAAGTCCTGATTTGTCATATATACGCACTGAGCCGATCTGTGTCTGGTTGAATATTTATCATCTCATGAAACGAAATCCTTTAAATGAATAGATTAAATCATGTTAGATTTTTTTTTTTTTTTTTTTTTTTTTTTTTTTTTTTTTTTTTTTTTTTTTTTTTTTTTTTTTTTTTTTTTTTTTTTTTTTTTTTTTTTTTTTTTTTTTTTTGACGTAGGCGGCTATTTATACTTTTCTGCTTTCTGTTATTCATAGTATTCGGATTGATTATATATGTATCTTAGAATTGAAGCAGTTTGGAATATTGCAATATATTCCATATATTCAGGGGTGAATACATACAGTCCTTTTGAATTTTCCCTTCGCGTCACAAAATACAGTAGCTGGTGCCAGTAGCTGGTGTTAATCAAATAATCAAAATGTTTAATAATCAATAAAACATAGTTTTGTTGAGAATATTGCCATCAGAATATGTGCTATGAGAGCGTCGAATAATTCATTATTTGTCTGACTGGTGTACTGTATTTTTTTATTTCATATATCATTATTCGACTTTTGTTAGTTTGCTTGTTTTTCTTCTTTCTTTACTACTTGTGAAGAATTTGGACCCCACAAGAACAAGAAAATCGAGAATATACAAGGATTAATATCAGGAGTATAAAGAAGAAACTTCTTTTAATATGCAGGTAATATAGCTACCATTTTTCCGCCTTCTTATGGATAAAGAAAAAAAATCCCAAAGTAGACCTTAAGGGTCCACTAAAAACATAAATTTTATTAAATAATATTTTACAAAAGAAGATCAAAGACTTTACGCTGAAGAAGATGATCAGAGACATCTTTCAGAACGTATTTGATAATAGGAAAATGATATAGATCAGCGGCTTGTGAGGAAGCAGCCCTAGTTATATGACTATTTGTAATATTTTTAACAAGGGGGTCACACAAGTTTAAAATTTCAGCATTTTTAAGTGTAAATGTTTTCTGAGACATTACGCATTGGGTAGCAAAGGTACATATACGGTATTACGTAATTAAAATATGTGTGTGTGTGTATGCGTGCGTGTGTGTGTGTGCGTGCGTGCGTGTGTGTGTGTGTGTGTGTGTGTGTGTGTGTGTGTGTGTGTGTGTGTGTGTGTGTGTGTGTGTGTGTGTGTGTGTTATCCCATCATGATAACAATTTGACTTGAAGATTTAAGGAAAACTACTATGTACATTAGACGAAGCAGCGAAATAATTGTACCTCCGTCAGCACATACCTGATGACCCACGCCGTTGAAATGACAGAATCCGAGCGTTATTAACAATCATGGTAGGAAGCTCACTCCAGTAATAACATAACGTAGTCTGCAGGGAAGCACATGCAGCCAGCAGACTTTCATGATGAAATTAGACTAGGTAATCCTCCGTTATTAATGCATATATACCTTATACAAGCTGAGGCTGAGTAAACACAAACACGCAGATTAAACATGTTATGCACAAGTTCTCAAAAATGATATTCATGGAATCCACATCATTTCGAGGCCTGTCGTTTTCTTCATAAGTTCGTAACCTCGATTTTATTGAAGGGTTATTTATCATTTCATTCCTGCTTCATATTTGGCTCGCAACATCCAACGGATCGTAAAATGGCTAACGCTGCAACTCAGAATGGCGTCATTTTACTGAAAGGACAAATATGTCGTAAGAAAGAAAAGAGTAAATCAAATCATTAGGTCTATGACACTGCGCTTGTAGTCAATGCGATTCTGAATGATTTATAATTACAAAAAAAACAAGACAGTTTCTAAATAGTGACACTATATTTTATAAGGATGTTTTATTCTTACTTTCCGTTGTTATATCGTTTCCAAGTTTAATACTTTCTTTCTTTGTATTTACAGCTTCTAGTGAAACGATGTCTTTATACTATATATATGTAAATATATATATAATACATATATATATATATATATATATATATATATATATATATATATATATACGTATATATATACATATATATACATATATATACATATATATATATATATATATATATATATATATATATATATACATATGTACACACACACACACACACACACACACACACACACATATAAATATATATATATATATATATATATATATATATATATATATATATGTATGTATGTATATATACACACACACACACACACACACACACACACACACACACACACACACACACACACACACACACATATATATATATATATATATATATATATATATATATATATATATATATATATATATATATGCACGTATGTATCCCAATCTCTCTGTCTTTCCCTCTCTCTCTCTCTCTTTCTCTCTCTCTCTCTCACCTTCTCCCTCTTTCCTTATCTATCTATCTCGTTCTTCCTTTCTTAATTATCCTACTTGGCCGGGCCGCCTCGTGCATATAGCCCGGGCGAAGGAAAGCCTTCGCAAATCTCTCTGAACTGAACTGAACTTAATTATCCTAATAGTACTTCTTGTAAAAACAATTCATTATTTCTTAATTAGTCTCAAACAGTCACATATTTCTTTATATCATGCTTTTCCATCGTTAACTTTTCTCTGCAGGTCATAAGCCTCCTTTACCAACAACAATTAACACAGTTCGGACCCAGATACTCTGAAGAGGGGATCCAAGTATCGAAGTTAGAGGTCGTAAAGGGAGGAATAATTCTCCTATTGACGAATCTCCAAATTTCAGTGACATTTTTGAAGCACTTTGGAGCAAACTGTTTTTTTTTTTTTTTTTTTTTTTTTTTTTTTTTTTTTTTTTTTAACTTTGTATGTACATTTGAATTCAGCCATTTTGTTACTAGTTTTAGCACAACCTTATTTGAACGGTAGACTAAATCATTCTCATAAGTATATATATCATGTAGGTGTGCAATTTACCAATTTATTGCACCCTCTTAAAGCATTGCCCTTTTGAAATTCTGACTTAATTCAAAGAACTTTTTTCATGCATATGTTTCATCACATTTTTTTTCTTTGATAGAGCTTTGACTGTCATTTATTCCAATGATTTTTATCTAATCATTGTTAGGGTGAGACTGGAGGATGAAATAAGGAAAGCAAGAAAACATTTAATATTTAATTAAAACAAATGCACGGTGTGAGATACTTCATATAAAGCTTGTTTCGTTGCTAACAGATTTGATTTTGCAACAAATCTAATCTAACACAAAAACACGACATAACAATGGACTAAGTGGATCAAAGCTTAAATCTGAAATAACCAGTTGACCTTGATAAAATCTATAACCTTAAAAGATAATAATGGTAAGAATGATTATCAAAATAACCATTAACTGAACACCTAAAACGTCCAGACCTCCGTGGCGGCAGCGCTGCATGAGACATAGCCCGCGGGCATGTCAGATGAGGGCTGAGGTTCTGACAGGAGATGCGGGCGCCTCCCTCACCACGGCAACTATGGGGGGTTGCTGCGTGAGGGAGGGTCAGCAAGAGAGGCCATGCATTTTCTTTGTTTCTCTCTGTCTCTCTCTCTCTTTCTTTCTCTCTTACTCTCTTTCTCTCGTTCTCTCGCTCGCTTTCTGGCTACTTCATGGTGGGAAGTACATCTTATGCATACGATAAGGCAGGTTATGGCAGTGAATTGTCACAAAGAATGAGAGGTTCATGAGGCGATCACGAGCCATGAGGTATCATGAGACTGCGGGCGGGTCCGCTGGAGATTTGGACATCTTCGGGTAATCAAAAATAGATGCTTCATACAAGACCCATCGTCGGTACATAAAAAGACTCGAAAAGGAAAATCGAACAATAATGAGGTTCTTGTACAAGGCAAACAATGATTGTATATATATATGTTAATATATATTTATGCATATGTATGTGTATATATAGAAGGATCGAACACGATTAACGATTTGGAGAAGAGTCTGCTCCCCTCCTAAGCGCTTGTCCCCTCGTTTCGAAAGGGGAGCAGACCCTCGTGGACTATACTAAGATACAAACATCAGAGTTTCGATTCCCGCGTAAACAACGGGGTATACGTAGACTCATTCCTTATCAACCCCCTCCCCCCCGAAAAATCTAATCTAATGCAATATGCCATTTTCATATTTCTGTTGAAATTCTCACTCCATACATCTGTACGAATGCGCTGGATATAACGATGAATAAACGCTATTTAGACTATCTATAAATGGAAAAAATGTCGGTGATTCAACAAGATGAAAAATAACTTCTAAATTATCATCCTATTCCGATTTTATCGCGGGTATTTTCCTCTAATCTATTTACAAAAAATAGCTTTAAAATGTGTTCTTACCGCAAATAGTGAATGTATACGCTTGCCTGCTTTACTTGCAAACTCTTGGATGATTGTTGAACACCTATCTACTATGAGGAAAAAATAAAAAAACAAAACGCTACCATCTTCATTGTATGAATTACTGTACAATGATTTCACAACGTTGTTAGGTAAAAGTAATTTCTCCGGATACCGGGAGGATCTTCACTTTAACCTAATCCTACAACGGATCTCCTAACCGTCCTCTGTTTTGCGCCATGCCTGGACTACGAGTTGCTTCGGCGTAACAAAAACAAATACCCTTCTATACGGTATAGCAGTCGACAAGAGTTGTCCCGTTGAAGGACGAGAAGAGAGTCGAAGAGTTCATACAACTACGGAATTCCTAACATGGCAACAACCTGTGGGCCGAACACCCGCGCCTGAGCCGAGTGGGTCGCAGGTTATCCGTGAACCAGCACTTCGATCCTACGTCGGCCGCAGGAGCAGGGTTCGCCCGGCGGTTCGCTCGTTCGTTCGACATTACGATATCCCTCTGTGCCTTTCGAGGTCACTGTGAAGCACTGCTTGCGAAGACGAGTCAGCAGCGAGCTGATTCGAGCTGATTATTCTGTACCCATTCGTGCTTGGATCCTGGACGTGTTGCTCTGAGTTGCTGCTGAAGAGTCCGTGCCGCACGCGCGTGCACTGGCAAGATCCGGAGGTACAGTGTCCACCCTCAGTGACAGGGCTCGGAAAATGTCCACTTGCATGATTTGTGTGTCTTTCCATAAGAGGGAATACCTTGGTGTGTTTACTGTGTGATTGTTTTCTTGGTGATTTGTGACGATGGATCTGTTTTTGCTGGAAAAAGGTTATTATCGATCTTGTCGAGGTTGTACCAATGAATTGATAACATTTCCTTGGGAAGCACTTTCATAATTGTCTGTAGGGCTTAATCTAAATATTTATATAATGCTTTTTATTACACCACAATAACTTTGAAATAAAACATCAAAGTTGCGTTATTCACACCAATAAAAACAAATTTCAAAATCAAAATACATCAGTTTACAGAAAACCAATCTTTGAGCAAAGGAGCTACAGATTTTTTATAAAATCTCTCATAGACTAAAGGTCATGTAAGATTTAAATCTAAATCTCTTGAAAGAGAGTTAGAGCATCAGATGAAGATTCGAATCCTTTTAGAGTGGTGAAATGCTTCGTCGAAAAGCCTCCAACTGGTTCGTAGAGCTTCACAACAATGGATGATGTTCACGTCTTGATCTTCCTCCTTACATGTCGGCCACGCCTTCTGTGTCACCTGGAGATAGAGCGGCTTCCTCAGAGGCCAGGTATTCATCCTCATAGGCGGCCTCGTGCATGGCCTCCTCCCCAGGGTCGTGCAGGTCTTCAAACTCAGGCTGTGGTTCAAAGTCGGGCTCAGGTTCAAAGCCGGTTGGGGGTTCGAGCATGGGTTGAGGTTGTTCGGATGAAAATTGGGATGAGGATGAAAACTCGGAGGACATTTGCATCTGCTGCATCTTTACTGACATGGAGGACACGGACTGTTGGTGTGAGGACATGGCAGACTGCTGCTGAGAGGACATGCTTGACTGTTGCGAGGCGAAAGCATATTGGTGGCCAGACATGTCAGACTGTTGTTGCAATGTCATGTCAGATTGGTGTGCAGAGAGGGAGGACTGGTGTCCAAGCATTTCAGAGGGAATATTAGCATCGGGGTAAGTCATATCAGTATCATTAGTCTCGGAAAGGTAAACCATGTCATCTTGGTTTGAAACTGGAGGATAAACCATATTATCATGGCTGGGTTCTGCAGGATAGATCATGTCTGAGGGAATGTCAGGCACAAGCTCTGATGAACCTTTTGTGGGAAAAAAAGAAAACAATAACGTAAATTAACAGACGTAACTTAGCAAAACAGGTCTCAACAGGGACTAACTTTATCCACATAA
>BOPN01010197.1:0-2500 GCA_017312705.2 Penaeus japonicus
ATATATATATAGGTATATGTATATATACACACACACATACATATTTTTGTGTGTGTACATTTATATGTACATATATATTTATATATTCAAACATATTTATATCATATCTATTCGTCCCTTCATTCATATCCTGTAAGACAGTTTGTGAATCTTCAAAGAGATCCTTTCAAGAGGCCCTTCCACTTCCAAGAGACGGCCATTTTGTTTGGGAGGTCAAGTATAATGCCATTCCAAGAATCATGCCGCCCGTGACGCACGCCCATTCAGCTGCTCTTCCACTAGAAACTTGTTCTGTACTTGACGACCACTAAGCGATCTTTGTAACTTACATAAGTGAGACATAACATCAACTACATTTCAACAGTCATCGAAATGTTTGTGATAGTCATTTGCCATTGTCATTGTTTTGAATGCTATAATCACCAGAAATCAGTAAGATATCCTTGTTAAATGCCTATTTTGATTATATAATTCTTATATCATATCTGCCCTATACGCAAAAAATACATTCTTACGGGATTTTTCCCCATTTCTCCAAGCATATGATATACTGAAAATACAAGTATCCCCCCAAAATGGGTAACTTGCTGTGAAAATCTAGCACATCGAAGTATAATATATTACAAATGCTATGATTTTACCTTTTTTTCCCCTCATATCCACATGCACACATTTCTATTTTAATTACTGGTTGTGTTTTATAAATTACAAATGTATTTTTCCATCGGAATTATCCAGAAGTCGAAAATATTGAGCAGATCTTTACTTTACTGCCGACAGATCAGCTGACACAAAGGCAAAACTGTTTCATTAAACATTTTGAGAATATAACATTATGAAAGCAGGTTTTAGCATAATAGAAAATATGGTAATGAATAATGAGGCTAATACTAAAGATCATATTCAGCATCACTGATGTTAATAATTAACTGATATAAATATTGATATGTTCTTCCTTATCGCCCAAACTAAAGACGAAAAAGAAATTGAAGGCCGCGTAACACAGTGCTTCTCAGTGCTTCATTTTTCAATCGTCCGCGTTTCTTGGATAATTGTTTGGTTTAACGAATGTCTTATGGATAAAAGGCTGGTTTCTTAGTTGGTTAGGAAGATAAATCACGATAAAACCTTATGTGAAGTTTGGGCATGGCTTAGGGACCACACACACATCCTCTAGAAAAAAAATGCATTCTTGGTAAAGAATCCATAAGCGTTGGTGATTTTTTTTTTTTTTTTTTTTACTTTTTTACTTTTAATAATTTAATTGCATGTGTATTTCGCTCAAGCAAGCACTCTACATAGAACACAACAGAAAGACAAATTGCTTATTGATATAAACCGACAATGAGCTTCCCCTCTTTCGTAGGTCTGGCATACGAGGAACAGCTGCGAGCGAGAGGCAAATGGGGGGGGGGGGGGGTAGATAACGAAATAGTGACAAGAAGACAGAGACGGGCAATTGGACACAGCCAGACAAAACTGCCCACATCAAAAGAGAGAGAGAGTGAGACAAAACAGACAGACAATCCCAGAGATAGAAGGAGAGACAAAAACAGATAAGGAGAGAGAGCGTGATGAATAGACAGATAAATATCTATACAAAAAGATGGAGATAGATGTCTAATCCAATCGAAAACACATTTATGCAAAAGAGGCCAAGAGTCGATTTCGGAGCCGTTTTTCCCACAAAGCCTTTCCTTCGCAGTCAATTCTCAGTCGTAAACTTGATTTCTGAAGAGATTTATATTACAACCCAGCCATAACTCTGGCCCTTTCAGTGTTTATATTGCTAAGGTGAATGAAGATTAAATTATCTATTTTCCCTTTTAATTATATGTTTCCGTCGCTCCATCTGTTTTTGTATTCTTATCAAAGAATCTCAGGTTATCATATTTCTGCTTTTCATGTAACTGTTATTTTTAATGTGATTCAGCCGATCAGTAATTTCGTAATTATATTATATGTTTTTTTCGATCTGCACCGCTATCTTACGAGGCTGATGCGCAAACATGTTGCTAGCTACCTATGCCGTGGGAAAATCATGCTGCCGCCTTGCACTCTCTGTCCTCCTGCCTGCCTTTGCTTCCTCTTCGGCCCCTCCAGTGCCTGACTCGCTCTCCGCACTCGCAGTCAAAAGACAGGCCGACCCAGTGCCTGACTCGCTCCTCGCACTCGCAGTCAAAAGACAGGCCGACCCAGTGCCTGACTCGCTCCTCGCACTCGCAGTCAAAAGACAGGCCGACCCAGTGCCTGACTCGCTCCTCGCACTCGCAGTCAAAAGACAGGCCGACCCAGTGCCTGACTCGCTCCTCGCACTCGCAGTCAAAAGACAGGCCGACCCAGTGCCTGACTCGCTCCTCGCACTCGCAGTCAAAAGACAGGCCGACCCAGTGCCCTCGCTTCTTCGCGGCTCGGCCTCGACCAGGACGTTCCTCTGGAGGGGCAGCGGCATCTTCCCGTGATGCCTGGCGACTCTTCCTGTCTTCCCTTCTTGCAACCG
>BOPN01010198.1:0-2500 GCA_017312705.2 Penaeus japonicus
ATATATATATATATATATATATATATGTGTGTGTGTGTGTGTGTGTGTGTGTATGTGTGTGTGTGTGTGTGTGTGTGTGTGTGTGTGTGTGTGTGTGTGTGCGTGTGTGTGTGTGTGTGTGTTTGTGTGTGTATATGTACATTATGTATATGTATGTATGCATCATGCCATTCTCTACAACCCGTTGTATAATCCCCGGATGGAATTAGTTAAAATGTTTTCTGTTGGACAAAATAGGCGCATCAATCGTCCACAATTCAATCAGAATAAAATCGTTTATCTTCTCTCTCGCTCTCTTTCCGTTTCCCTCTTCTCTCTCTCACCCTCTTTTATACTTTACTAACTAACAATTGAATCGCTTTATTTACAATATACAAAAATATTGTCACAATATATTAACTAGAGGATAATATATTTACTATCTCAAAATCTAACCTTTCATTACTTACAGAGTATACAATCATATAACATACATTTTATGCATAACAATAACGGATAAAATTACCTATCTGTGGATCTTCTCCATACATGTGCTTCACATTTGAAAATTTGTAAGGAGGAAACTTCTACATTAACTATAATATGAATCCATTCCACAACTTTGCTTATCTGGAGAGAACTGTTGCTGGTGATGTGCCGCGTGACACGGGGTTCCTCCCGTGCTGAGGGTGCTTGATCCACTCGTCCTCCTGGAATTGGTTGCAGGTGGAGGACATCTCGGCGACGAATTCGACACATCATTATTAAGGCAGTCACGTCTCTTCTGAGTTAAAGGCTGTCTAGGATAACTGGGTAGCCTGGCGTCCTATCTCCGATGATCATCTTCGGTCTTTCTTGTATTTTCTCGAGGACATTGAGGTGTTTGCTCCTCCCTAAGCGAAGCATGAGCACTCGAGTGTTGATCGACTATGTGCCTTGCAGAGGAGCTCCTTTCCTTTGCCATCAAGTAACCAACTGATCGATGTGGCTATCGAAGGTCATTTTTTTGTCGAAGATGGTTCCCAGAGTTTCTCTTTCCTGACGTTGACTTGTTGTGTTCTCATTTACGTTGGATGTCACTGTCAGATCTCTCGATGACCATGAGCTGGGTTTTGTTTGGGGCAAAGGAGACCTGTTGCACCATCCCCTAGCTGGATACTTGTACGAGTATGTCATTAAGCCTTGTCATCGAGTTATCTTACTTTCTGGATTCCTTGTTAATGGACACAGTAACATCACCCTTAAAGGCTTTAGATTCGGGGATGAGGAGAAGGAAATCGTTAAGGAAGATGTTCCACGCCAGAGGACCCAATGTGCTTTCTGACTTTATGTGTAGTAGGCACAGCATTTCTTAAGAACTACCCTCATACGTTTGCCATTTCGATAGTGGTTGGGCAGATCAAAACGTTTGCTTTCCACCCCGCAGCATTTTAATTTGCCAATTAAACCGAAGTGCTAAACCCTGCCAAAGGCTCCCTCAAGGTCCAAAGCACAAGTGCGTTGCATTGGCTTAGCGCAGCTGTCCATTCTGATGTTATTAGCAGCTGCAGAAGAACGGTTTTTTATGGAAAGTAAACCTTCGGGCTGACAGTAGATGATTTGTATTAAGGTCAGGCGTGTCAGGCGTGGAACGATTATTTTCTTGAGTATCTTGCACAGCTCCCCAGTGTACCTCTAGAGAAGCCGAAGACTAATGCCATCAGGTCCTGTTGTTTTCCTGGCATGAACATTCATTTGTTAAAGTGTTTTGCCGGAGCATCTGTCTCCTCCTCTGTGTTTGACGCCATTGTTTCGTCTTGTGTCCCCAGTAGAGGAATAGTTTCATCTTTTGTATTTACTTGTTTTTATTTTACAATGGGGTTGCCGGTTTCTTGTTGTGGGATTTCTTTTATATCGTATCCATGCTTGATGTTTTTGTCTGAGGCATTTTTGCACATGGGACTAAACCATAGCTGATCAGATGGTTTCGCTGAGTGGGTGAAGTTTAGTACAACGTCAGTGGGGTAGACGTTAACGAATTTATTTGATGATCTACGTCTTCTTTTCATAAAATTCTGAAGATCGTAAACTGCCACAAGTTTGAGATTTACTCTAAAGCAAAGAGTGATTCCTCCACCTTGTGTTTCTATCTTTAGGTATCCTCTCTGTATATCCTGCGATACGCGAATGATAGATGGGGACTTTCTTATCAATGAAGTAAAGTAAAGACAATGCCGGCGAAGTGTAATTGAAGGTCTGATTCCGTTGTACGTTTTGTAGTCGACGATTTTTAAATTATGGGTTTGGGAGCTTGGGATTTGGACCAACAGGGTTTCCTGTCCGTCTGTTGCATTTATATTCACTAGGTCTTTCTGACGTTGGCCAGCGACCCTTTCCCCACAGTTTTCCTCTGTGTGATATATCCTTTTGAAGTAATGGCAGTGCATGAGGTTTAAGCTGTACTCCTGGTATGGCCTCTGCTGTTACAAAATCGACATTTCCCCTGGGCAGGAAGTGGGTCTCTTGAATTTTGTTGAGAGTT
>BOPN01010198.1:15000-17500 GCA_017312705.2 Penaeus japonicus
GCAGACAGAATTCTTTTCTGGCGATAGGAACCAGGAGTTCAGGCGTTTCTCGTTCGTTACGTGGGTACTGCTGTCGATGGGAGTCGTAGCGATGTTTGTGTATTCTGTAAAACACACATAGACCAGCAACATCTCTCCGAAGCTCAAGGAACTGGAAACGCATTAGCTGGATTTTTTTTCGTGCCCTCATTTCCACTAGTCATGAGGCTCTATTCTGTTCAACATAAGATAAGATGTCGGGCAGGGCAGCAGTTAGGTAAGATGTGAATACTCCATCAGGAGCAGACGTGAGTTGCGGAGTACAGCGCACCTTTGCTATCAAGTAGAGGAACGATGCCTTGTGCACAGGCTAGCTTCCTTGGTGCATTCTTCGTTAATTCTTGAACATGGCCTGTGAAGGGGAAATGATAATCAATCTGCATGCCAAGAATGTTTATTCTCATTTAAAAGTTGATGGGTTTGTCATTTGGCTCTAGTATGCGTACACGAATATTTCCAGGTACCAGGCGCCTCGATATAACCACTGATTGTGATTTTCTGGTGACTTGCCACTTAAGGCCCCATAAGATGATATGGCCGATAATATTGTTTATATATTTGACTGCATTTGTACGATTATGAGTAGTGCGGCTGAATATGTGTATGCAGTCATCAGCGGAAGCATAAACTTCAGAGATGCGTTGAAAGACATCATAAAAAAATACGTTGCAAAGAAGCGTTTACGCCGAGACTTCAATTTTGCTACATTGCCCTTAAGCCACACTCTCAAAAGTACTGGCAATATCAGTTGCAATGACGAAGGTCTTTGTGACCATCGAGGGCTCAGCGCCAGAATGTTGTTTAGTGCAACAGTAGGTCTGACGCAGATCTCTGTGACTTGAAGCCAAACTGTTTTGTAATGAGCTGTTTGGTGTCAAATGAATTGTCATTCGTATTTTTCCCAAGGTCGAGAGGAGGGAAATGGAATGCTATTTATTCGGCTCAGATTTGTTCTTTATTTGATGTACTACCACTATGCTTTCTTCCATATACTAGGCTGTTTGCTGTGCCTGAGGCATGCTCGGAAGGAGCAGCAAGCTGTCTGGCACACTTGTGAAGAGTGTTTGGACTGATTTTATCGGGTCCTCTGGCCTGCCGAGCATCAACTTCGTTTAGACGCTGCATGACCTCTGCATCAGTAGTGACGATGGCGCAGAGCTTTGAGTGAGTCAGAAGTGGCAGACTTGGAGATGGTCGGTCAGGGCTTAACTGTTATCTTCTCAGAGAAGAAGGAAGCGAAGAGCTCTCCCTTCTGGAAATTGCAATTGATCCATCTAGGTTATTGAGAAAGGGGGTGGAATGGTGGGGGGGGGGGGGGGGCGAAATCGTTAGTTGTAAACCCATGTTGTTGTTTAACACAATTTCGCCAGGCTTTGCATCCCACTAAATGGCCACTGAGTTTGGACCGGAGGTCCGCCTTCCACTGATGAATTGCTCATCCTTGGGCAGCTTTCATACTATTGCAAGCTATAGCATACAGGAGTATGAACTTTTTCCAAAATTATCAGCAACTCTAGAATTTACGAATTGAAAAGAAATAGCTATGGATTCAAGATTATTTGGCATTATGTGACTGTGTCTGAAGTCGCCCAAATTAGTTTTGAAAGCCTCTTACATGAGTGGAGAGGATGCAGAGGTAGGCCATCTCTCTGGATGCAAGGCTTGATACCAGGGGCTCTGCGGCTGGTAAACTGTTTGTTGATGGGGTGGCAGGATAGATGTTAGCCAGCTGTTTTTGCAGGCTTCTGTATTGTTTGCATCATGACAGTTTTACCCTTGCATTGCTTGTTTTACTCTTGCATTACTCTTTCCGGTTGCCACGGCTTTCGGACGTTTGATGACTCCTACACTGGCAATATTCACATACTTTAATTTTACGACAGTTTTTTTTTTTTTTTTTTTTTTTATCGAAGTAGCCCTTAAGTCTGCAATGATTACAGACAGCGGTCTGCTTGTGTTATGACGGGTTACTAGACCTCTGTTCATGCTGCTGATAGTCGATTTGACACAGACATAGCTCGTATTCAGACAATCCCCGAGGACGAGCAGGCGTGGATGTAGTCATATGTACGTCCTCTGCACTTCCATACAATCCATTATTAAGTTGCACACATATATACACACATACACACACACACATACACACATATACATATATACATAAATACACATCAATGTTTATCTGAGTTAGCCTACCTATCTCTTATGTACTCGGATGACCCCGGGCTTTTACTGTTCCTTGAATGACTGGTCCCTTAGTGCCTCTTCCTCTCAAGAACACTGCCACTACATCCACGTGCAAAGCTTCGAGGGCTTGTGGATATTGACTGGTGCAGGTCTGTGACGAAGAGTAGGAAACAAGAAGTAGAAGGGTCTTACTTAATAAAGTTAAGATATATATAAGATTCCCAGTAAGACTTTCATCGCCAGATATAAAGAACTAGTATGCTACTATTTATGG
>BOPN01010198.1:22500-25228 GCA_017312705.2 Penaeus japonicus
ACAGGACAACAGGTGGACAAAGAAAACAACAGAATGGGTTATACACGACACAAAGCGACCCAGGGCAAGACCAATGACTAGATGGCGGGATGAAATAGCGATTTTCGCAGGAGTAAACTGGAATCAGAGGACACAATACCGGAATGACTGGAAAAGATTGAGAGAGGTCTACATCCTGTAGTGGAATGATACAGGCTGATGATGATGATGATATATATATATATATATATATATATATATATATATATATATATATATATATATATATATATATATATATATATATATATATATATATATATATATATATATATATATATATATATATATATATATATATATATGCTTACACACATATACACACATATATCTATCCATCTATCTATCTATCTATCTATATATATATATATATATATATATATATATATATATATATATATATATATATATATATATATATATATATAAAGGTGTGTGTGTATTCATACACGTTATCACACACACACATTTTTGACTTCATTGATGTCCGTATATGTTTCAGTAGGGACTGGACGAACGTATGCGTGTAGGCATGGCTGTATGCATGAATATATGCGTCAATATGTATGCGTGTACGAGTGTACATACCGGACATATACCAAGCAATGAAGACTGCAACAAACACGAAATGATGCAGGTGCACGTACTCTGTATGTGCCCAAGCTCTCTTTGTCTGTCTATGAATGCAGTGACAAAAAATGCACAAAAAGAGTTCAAATACGAACGATAGCAGCCATAAAAGGCTACGGCTGAAGGAAGACCCGTGTATATGCAATTTATGATACTGTCGCGCTGTCGACGGGCCGTTGGGTATTTATATGTCTATTTTCCTTGCGTTTAGACAACCACCGTAAATTCTTGTCCCGGACAGAGAGTGCTTAAGGAAATGAGAGACGCGCTCGCGCACCTGCGTAAATGGGTAGAAAGGAGTAAGAAGGAAAGAATGCAGTGCTCTAAAGAAAGGAAGAGGAGGAGGAGCGGGAGGAAGAGGTGGAGGAAGATACTAGGTGAGATGTAAGAGTGAAAATCAGGAAGGGGGAGGGGTAATAACGATGATAAAAAGGAACCTTGGGGAAGAAGTCAAAGAGAATTAGAGGTGAGAATAACGGAAAATGGAACTGGCAATTAATAAACCGCAGAAATAATGAATTGCCAAAAGAGACAAATACAAAAAGGTGTTAAGTAAATAGAGAGAGAGAGACAGAGAGAGAGAGAGAGAGAGAGAGAGAGAGAGAGAGAGAGAGAGAGAGAGAGAGAGAGAGAGAGAGAGAGAGCGCGCGCGAGCGAGAGAGAGAGAGAGAGAGAGAGAGAGAGAGAGAGAGAGAGAGAGAGAGAGAGAGAGAGAGAAAGAATCATTTCATATAGATGCTGTTGGTAGTCGGAGAAAGCAAACAACGATTTAATACCTTTTGTTTTGTTTTTTTCTCGTGAGTACTTTATCTATTTTGTATCAATAAACTACGAGTATGAACCTTTAATCTTGAATTATTCATGCTATCATTACTTAAAGGCGACAACGGACAAAATGACTAGTAAAATGGATCCCAACGAATAGCCTCCAGCTTAAGTCAACGGCGTAAGGAAAATAAGAGAGGCTCCGCTTTTGACTCGAGGGGAAGCCTGTGCGTGGGAACGATTATTCCTGTCGGGAAAGTGAATGGGGAGCCGTCATGAATTCCATTTAAGAGCGGCAGGAACAGGGTCAAGGTCGGTGGGAAGGTCAGAGTCTCGTCCAAGAGCAGTAAACCGACCAATACTTTCTTCTTGAAGAGTTGCCCGTCCCCTGAGAGTGAGAGTCCACGACGCTTTCCACTCTGAAGCATCTAACCAGTAGCAAGGGGGGGGGGGGGGGGGCTGGGCACGTGTAGTCTGGGGGAGCTCGACATCAAAGTAAATTCTGGAAGTATGATCATGCACACACGCGCGCGATGTAAGGCATTTTTCCATACTAAATCTAAAATGGCCATGAACTTGTATTTCAGAAGAAGAGGAAGAGGATAAAAAAAATAAAAATAAAAAAGTTACATAAATGAACAACAGGATCCTAAACCCCCAAGTCCCTTTCATTCATATATATATATATATATATATATATATATATATATATATATATATATATATATATATATAAGTTAAAAGAAAGAAAGAGAAAAATGAACAATGATACTTAAGCTTCCTATTTCCCCTTCGACAAAAAAGTAATAATAAATAATAAAAAACGGTCTCCTGAGCTACGTCTCCTCCTGATTCATGGCTCTCATAAAGGTCTAATATATATTTCACGCTTGAAGACTTGTAACGTCAGTGGATGACTCATAAAATTCTATAAAAAATATATATAATGTCCACAGAAATCCCGTATGTTTTATTTTCTAGGCGAAAAGGCAGAGAAAGTCACTTTTGCTTTTGATTGTATCTTTTATTTCACTTTTTACATACAGTGATATACAGAAATCCTACGCATACAGTAATGATATAGTATACCGTCAGTGGAGAAGAACGCTTTCAGATAACGGTAATTCTGAACTTCAAGTCTGAATGAAATAGTTTTAGATAAGTTGTATCAGTAATAGAATTCATAAGTTAGGTCACTTCAGCGCTAGAGCATGAATTATTGATGGCATTCGCAACAGCTGAATGTTGCACTTATTGGGGCGCTTAACTTTCTGTGAACACAAATTACAGATCT
>BOPN01010199.1:5000-7500 GCA_017312705.2 Penaeus japonicus
CATATTGATAATACCAATAAAGATGATAAGGACAATAGCAATGAAAATGATGATTATGTTGAAAAAGATGATGCAAAAAATGATGGTCCTATTGTTGTTGGTTATCATTCGAATTTCATTATACTTTTTAGTGATTATTGTCAATGTCATTATTATCTATAATGTCATTGTTGCTATTGTATTATATTGTTATTATTGCATTGTTATTTTCACCATTAATTTTGCTATTATCATCATTAATTTTGTTATTATCACCATCATCACCCTTATCATTATCATTATCACTATCATCATTATTGTTATCATCATTACTATCATTATTAGCACTCGGAGTGCTATAATCATTACCATTATAATCATTATCAT
This sequence comes from Penaeus japonicus, assembly GCA_017312705.2. Lineage (NCBI taxonomy): Eukaryota > Metazoa > Arthropoda > Malacostraca > Decapoda > Penaeidae > Penaeus > Penaeus japonicus. The sequence goes on from BOPN01010199.1 coordinate 5,367, forward strand.
TATCATTGTGATTATTATAATCATTACAGGTAGTTTCTCACAACTATTTTTGGTTCTCTTTCTTTTTTGATTATTCAGATGCATTAATATGCAAGGGAGATGATATAAAAACATATTGTACAATTTCAAATATTCATGATATTTTAAAATAATGGATTAATGGATTGCCTGTGACCTGTGAACCGATATTAGAAGATAAAGCTAATTATATCATTTATAAACCTAAACACATTCATAGCCACAAACACACGAGCTTGAAGACTTAATCTATTAAAATCTGATCTCGTAATTCTGAGAGACAATGGGCCGAGGACACAGAACAAAAGGAAAGCGATTGTTCTGTTTGTGAAAACATTAATTATTATGACAATTACTAGATTCCATTTTGGCCATTTTCCTTTTAATCGGACCACACGCTCCCACTAATGATATCGTATTTGAATTTCTTAATAATACTGAGGCAACTAGTTTACTCCTGATAAGTTAATGAAACTAGGTGAAATTTCCCGTAGACTTTGGTAATATTGTTTCACCTACGGTACGGGTGTTTAAATTGAAACTAATCACGACCAAAGGATGATCACAATATGTTCACCCTCACGCCTCACATTTTCTCTGGTCAACTCCAAAAACAGGAAGAGGTACACTGCAAAAGGGCATTCGCACGACTAGTCTTTTACTTCCAAGCGCATAACCAATCTAACGCACACGCAAGCACACAACAAACAGAAGCACATTCTGAAATCTATTATAAAACTTTTACAATAATCAATATTATTACTAATCTTACTAGCATTATCTTTATCATTATTTATCTAATCATCACAATCATGATTATTATCCTCATTATTTCATTTTTTTATTATTATTCTCATGATATTTAATCATTAGTATTATCTTTATTATCATCCTTATTGTGGTGGTCCGGTGTTTTTAACCACCGGCTGGTATCTCTCATTATCTTAATTTCTTCTAACTTGGATTGTGGTAGCGATTAAAAGGCGGCGTCCGTGAGCGGCCTTCTTGAGGCACTGGTTTTCTGACCCAATGAATTTAGAAATGAACAGACATCCCTCAAGCCGCGTGACACCCGTCGCGCCCGCCCGAGACGACCCTTCCTTCCCCTTCGCGAGATCGGCTCTTGCCCACTGCCTGCCCGGGGTTCCCTGCGGTGCCCAGAACTCCCCTTATGGGCACGCCCACTTGTATTGGCCCTCTGCCAGGCACGGCCACTTGTATTGGCCCTCTTCCAGGCACGGCCACTTGTATTGGCCCTCTTCCAGGCACGGCCACTTGTATTGGCCCTCTTCCAGGCACGGCCACTTGTATTGGCCCTCTTCCAGGCACGGCCACTTGTATTGGCCCTCTGCCAGGCACGGCCACTTGTACTGGCCCTCTTCCAGGCACGGTCACTTGTATTGGCCCTCTTCCAGGCACGGCCACTTGTATTGGCCCTCTGCCAGGCACGGCCACTTGTATTGGCCCTCTGCCAGGCACGGCCACCCGACTGGCCCTCATTCGAAAAGGGGGACGCGACAGGGCGTTCGAACAGCGCGCGCGAAGCACACTCCAGCTTGTACCAAACAAAGACAAACAACGCATTCACGACTGCGAGGGGTATAATAATTCAGCAATCATGAATATCGCTACATAATTGTGTTTGACCCAACCCATGCCCTAGTGAGGTCGTTAACAGGTAATTAAGTGAATTCCTGGTTCACTACAATTATTATTACCATTATCGTCATCCTCATTGTTATTATTATTGTCATTATCATTATCAGTATCCTTACTATGAGTATTATTATCATCCTTATTATCATTATCGTCATCCTTATCATCATCATTATGATCATCATTATTATTGTAACTATCATTCTTATTATATCACTATTCTGGCTATTATCCTTGTCATCCATATATCTTATACTATCAATTACCTGTTGCTTATATTACCATTCTTATGTTACTAAAATTTGTAAAACAGCTATTTTCAGCATTGGTATTACCATTGATATAATCATTAATAGCATCATATCATAATGATTATTGAATCACAGAAATATATGAGGGAGAGATAAAAGTATCTCGATAATCACAAAGGAAGGTTGTAGTTTGAATTTATATAATGACG
>BOPN01010199.1:15000-17500 GCA_017312705.2 Penaeus japonicus
ACTACAACAACAAATGCTGATGATCATAATAATAACGTTGCTAATATTGATAGCAAAATACGCTGAAATGTAGCAGAACTGAAAGCCCTGAACCTAATACAAATAAACAAGTTATCATCAACAATTTCAGATATTATCATGTGTTTCCTGCATTTGCATATCACAGTGGAGATTGAACGACCGAAGGACATTAAATCGACAGCAAGAAAATACGAAAAATCCATGATGTTCCGATAAATTGCTTCTATTTGTTTAACATGATTGCAAACGGAGTAGATTGAAAAGTGGGTTTGTTTCTTCATCATTAATATCGAAATTTCCTAACTATCTTTATGAAAAGAACAAAAGGAAAGATCATATTAAGAAAAACAAAATCATTAATAAACAAATATATGAATATACAACAAACAACCAAATAGATACATCAAATAAAAGTAAAACAGACAAAAAAAAGACGAATTTCAAATAAAACCTGAATACTCAACATTTCCCGCTGCCTGTCCTGTGAGATGAATCATCAACTCTCACTTCCAGCTGGAAATCATTCTCATTATCTGCCCTCTCTCTGCTCATGACACTTAATCTGTCCATTAACTAGATCACTGGTCACAGAAACACTGACGACTAACCAGAACAGTTTACGTGAAACACACAAACACGCGCGCAGGCACACACACACACACGCGCGCGCAGGAACACACACACACACAAAACACACATACAAACACACATACAAAACAAAACACACACACACACACTCACACAAACAAACACGCATAAACACACATACAAACAAAACACACACACACACACACTCTCTCTCTCTCTCTCTCTCTCATTCTCTCTCTCTCTTTCTCTCTCTCTCTATCTCTCTCTCTCACTCAATCTGTCTGTGAGACCACGTGGAAACTTCGTGGTCACGATGCTATAGAGATGAGGAATCTATCCAGGAAAATTAGCAGTCTATCTAAAGCGACCCCGCTGGTCAAATATAAGGCCACGTCAGGTCACTCGGAGCCTCTCTCACACACCTGGACACTCACCCAACGGATACACACTCCGTCAGGGACCACTCTGTCTGGCAGGGATCAGAGTGACCCCCGCCTTCCAGTGAGACACACGCAGCCTGACAGAAGACAACTGCCAAGCCATCGCTACCAAGTAAATATTAATATATCACCTGTGTCGCTACCCATCAATAAGGAAATTAAGATCACCAGACTTTTGCTTCAAAAACCTTTTGTGAGCGACCCCTCTCTCTCTCTCTTTCACTCACTCAATCTCTCTCTCTGTCTCTCTCTCACTTCCTCCCTCCCTACCTTCCGCCCTCCATCTCTATCTCTCTTTCATTCTCTCACTTCCTCTCCCTCTCTCTCTCTCTCTCTCTCTCTCTCTCTCTCTCTCTCTCTCTCTCTCTCTCTCTCTCTCTCTCTCTCTCTCTCTCTCTCTCTCTCTCTCTCTCTCTCTCTCTTTCATTCTCTCTCTCTGTGTGTGTGTGTGTGTGTGTAACCATTGTATTTACATATATTATGTCTACTGTAATTGTTATTATGTCCATCGAATATGATTTGCACGTGTATGCTTCTGCTACTGTATTCTACATAATGCAATCATCAATGTAATCTGTATCTTTCATGTTACTCTAATTATTATATATATATATATATATATATATATATATATATATATATATATATATATATATATATGTATATATATATATATATATTCTACCACATGCACATATATACATACATATATATACGCTCGTTGCTTCACCTATCTGTCTACCCCTCTCGCGCCAGATATAACAGTGTTGTTTTGTCTTTCCCTTTGCAAGAGCACTTTCGCTCATCACATTCCAAATGTAACATGTCACAAGAAAACACGTGATACACACATCTCCTGAGACAAGTCACACATTGTGGTAGAGAGTCTCCTCTCGGGGAGCAGAGGAGCAACACCTCCAACGTCCTACTACAATTACAGTAGACATAATATATGTAAATACAATGGTTACATCTCTCCCTGGTTTCAAAATGATGGTCTTCATCTTAATCAAATATATTTAAAATCTAGTGTAGCTAACTAAGGACAATATGAAAATTGCATAAGAAAAGGAATAAGGGAAATGTTGATCACAAGGTGTGAGCAATGCAGAATGTTAACATAGGATGGGACAGTGTATGTGATGTCGTGACCTGTAGATTTGCTAGTTATATGAGTGCTAACGGCACAGAGAACGGGCGGCGTTGAGGGAAGTGCATCCTCGAGCGGCAATGAACACAGCGTGCGTGTGCGGGCGGCGCTGAAGGCAAACCATCTTCAGGCGGCAGAACAACTATGTTTAGCATCTCACAAACTACAAATATATTCTTGTTAACGATGTATCATTGAGATGATAGAACTGCTTTGTGCATGAGTGTAATGTAAAAAAATGTTTTGAACATGAAGAGAGTGTATATATATTGTGTTATTAGATAACATATATAAGAAAGAC
>BOPN01010201.1:0-2500 GCA_017312705.2 Penaeus japonicus
TGACAGCTTTCATCCTCTTATTCATCATAAGGAAATTCGGGCGTCAATATCAGAATACAAGTTCATGCCTGTCTATGTGAATATTGTCTTTGAAGGCACTCTTTGTATTTTCTCTCTTGCTTTTTTTTCTGATACCGGAAATTACTTCGCCTTTCGCATCGTATTGACACTTTTTATAAGTTAGAGACACTCGATGATGTGTATCGTTGACTGTTGTTGTCGTCAGTGTGTTTGCATATATGTAAGTATAAAAATGTATGTGTGTGTGTGTGTCGGCATGTATAAAGATATATTCCTGTATATAATATATATATATGTGTGCGTGTGTGTGTGTGTGTGTGTGTGTGTGTGTGTGTGTGTGTGTGTGTGCATTATATATTTATATATATATATAAATAAATATATATATATATATATATATTTATATATATACATACATACATACATACATACATACATATATATATATATATATATATATATATATATATATATATATATATATATATATATGTATATGCATATGTATATATATATATATATATATATATATATATATATATATATATACACACACATATATATATACATATATACACATATATATACATATATATACACGCATATATATACACACACACACACACACACCTTTCTTTCTCATCTATCTCATCTGACCTGAAACACAGCTGGTCAGTTTTACTTGAAATTCGAATCCTAATCAACTAGAGCAGATATCACGCTAGAATATGCAAATACCCATTGCATGGCATATGCCACAAAACCCACACATTTTTTTCGTTATACATCGCAAAATAGTGCAGCATTTTCTAATTAGCAAGACCAGCGGTCGGTATATGAAAAGTAGAGTGAGCGGGAAAAGTATTTTCGTCACATTTACCATTTAGGTATATAAGGTTGTCCTGCTTAAATATTTATATCAGAATTTAAACCAACTTCTTTGTCTATCTGTTTATGTGTCCATTCTTTTGTATCTGAATGCCTATATATTTATTTATTCATATGTCAATCTGGCTTAGTCTACATTTCATTCAAATATCTAGCGATCTAATAATTCATATAATCCCCCGCTCTATATACACAAAAGATTGGTAGTGTTGATGTGAAAATCCAGAACTTCGATTCTCTATGATTTATAAAACGATAAAAAAGGAAGTGGAGGAAGAAAATAGCAAATAGAAGGCATTTCAAAAAAACAAACTCATTCTATAACAAGATCTTTTACACCTTTTAGTCTAAAACAAAACAGAGCACTTCTTTTCAATAGCCTTAAAACAATTAGGCAACCTCATTTTCCCAAGTAGAGTACTGCAATATCAATTTTCCTCTAATAGGTTTCGAAAAATGGTACGAAGCATCAATGGATCCTTATGCAACATCGGCGGTGAATCTGTTTCTGAACACTTTAAAACAACTCTACGGATCATCCTCGACGCATCCAGTGAGGTCCTGTCTAGGTTTTTAATGGTCTAGCATCGTATTTCTTTCTAACATATTTAACATATCATATAACGTATTTCTTTCTAATGCTTTCCATGGCTTTGTTTTTAAATTCATAAAATCATAATTCATGACGATGCATTAACAATGACCTATTTATGTATCTGAATATTCATCCATTCCTTTAGGATATCAAGGAGCATCTAACGTTGTGTACTTAGCTTGGTAACGTCATAACTACAATACTTTGGCAGTATGACAGCTTTCATCCTCTTATTCATCATAAGGAAATTCGGGCGTCAATATCAGAATACAAGTTCATGCCTGTCTATGTGAATATTGTCTTTGAAGGCACTCTTTGTATTTTCTCTCTTGCTTTTTTTTCTGATACCGGAAATTACTTCGCCTTTCGCATCGTATTGACACTTTTTATAAGTTAGAGACACTCGACGATGTGTATCGTTGATTGTTGTTGTCGTCAGTGTGTTTGCATATATGTAGGTATAAAAATGTATATGTATGTGTGTGTGTGTGTGTCGGCATGTATAAAGATATATTCCTGTATATAATATATATATATATGTGTGTGTGTGTGTGTGTGTGTGCATATATATTTATATATATATATATATATATATATATATATATATATATATATATATATATATATATATAAATTAATATATATAAATATATGTATATATTTATATATATATATATATTTATATATATACATATATATATATATATATATATATATATATATATATATATATATATATATATATACATATATACACACAATTAATAACACTGCCACTAAAAGAAAGGAAGGAAAAACGGTATTGGGGTAATAGTTAAGGAAAAGTATATCATCCGCATACTGGAAGTGAAGAGGGTATCAGATAGAGCAATGAACCTGAAGATGGATGTGGAAGGGATCAAATTAATTGTGATCAGTGCATATGCCCCACTTGTGGGGTGCGAGATGAAGGAAAAGGAGGAGTTCTAGAGCGAAGTGGAAGAAATGATACAGAAC
>BOPN01010201.1:22500-25203 GCA_017312705.2 Penaeus japonicus
GGGGGGAGTGCAATCACGGACTCACTAAACCACGGTGTTGATTTTAAATAAATAACTTGTTGCATATATATAATAAAGTGCTTTATAAGATGTCTTAAAAATGCTGAGAACAACAGTGATACCGATCTAAAATTCAGTGGAAATGATAATAGTTTTAATAATCATTGTAGAATTATAATACTCACAGGTAATAATGACATCTATAATGATTTTCATCATCATAGAAATAAAGATATTCATAATGATGTAACTCCACTCTGATATTTAGCAAATACAATACAGCCAAAATTTCCATACATACTCAACGAGAGAGAGAGACAAAAAAACGTATATAAAAAGAAAATAAAAGAAAAAAATGTATATAAAAAGAAAAGAAAAGGAAAAAATATATATAAAAAGAAAAAAAATGTATATAAAAAGAAGAAAAGAAAAAATGTATATAAAGAGAGAGAGAGAGAGAGAGAGAGAGAGAGAGAGAGAGAGAGAGAGAGAGAGAGAGAGAGAGAGAGAAAAGGAAGACAAAAAGAAGATAACAAAAATATAAAAAAGAAAGAAAAAATAATCTATTGTCTGCTGATGACCCGCCATACATCACACAGGCTATGCTCCATCCAGAATAAATTTTGAGTCTCATATATCAAGTGAAGAAAAAGGATGTAGGAGACAGAGATAGACAAAGCAAGGGATGAAGATAGAGGTTGGATTAAGAGATTGATAAGAATAGAGATAGATAGATAGAGAGAGCAAGAGAGAAAGAAACAGATGATTAAAGAAGAGAGAAAGAAGGAAGAAAAAAGATATATAAGGAGAGAGAGAGAGAGAGAATAGGTAATAAAATCATGAAAAGCGAGAGATGATAAGAAAAAATGAATAGAGATAGATAGATAGAGAGAGTAAGAGAGAAAGAAACAGATAATAAAAGAAGAGAGAAAGAAGGAAGAAAAAAATAATATCAGGAGAGAGAGAGAATAGTTAATAAAATCATGAAAAGCGAGAGATGATAAGAAAAAATGAATAGAGATAGATAGATAGAGTAAGAGAGAAAGAAACAGATAATAAAAGAAGAGAGAAAGAAGGAAGAAAAAAATAATATCAGGAGAGAGAGAGAATAGATAATAAAATCATGAAAAGCGAGAGATGATAAGAAAAAATAAAAAGAGATAGATAGATAGAGAGAATAAGAGAGAAAGAAACAGATAATAAAAAAAGAGAGAAAGAAAGATGAAAAAAATAATATCAGGAGAGAGAGAGAATAGGTAATAAAATCATGATAAGAAAGAGATGATAAGAAAAATAGAGTCTGTGTGAGAGAGAAACAGGAAAAGGATTACGTATACCCATACCATACTCTCAACATCCAAAGCAACATGGGTACGTTTCGAGAACTCCTCCCGTGGGGTTTACTTTTCATCCTATGGGGTTCGGGGAGGAGGTGGGGGAGGAGGGGGGGAAGGAAATGGGGGAAGGAGGAGAAAGGAGTGATGTATACCGAGAGCCATTTGCATATCCTGCGCTGAATGGCCTCTGCGAAATAAGAGTTACCAAGGGACTAGCCTGGTCGGTCAGACAGACCAAGATCAACATTGAAAGAAGCAAAATACAAACCTGTAGTCAATACGATGTTCCAGAACCCAGGCACACACCATGGAGAATGCAAGATGAATTTCAACTTTCTGCTTTATTTATATATATATATATATTTTATTTTTCTTCTTCTTCTTCCCTAGAATCTCTTTATTTTTTCTTTCCTTTCCTTTATATTATTTTTTTGTGAAATTTAATCTCTCTATTTTTTTTTTTTTTTCTTAAATCTCTTCCTTTCACCGAGCTGCAGCGAAAAGACAGCGGAGCCATACGGATCATTAGCCCTTGCTAGAGGGAAGGAAAATGATTCTTGTGGACAGGAGAGAGAAGCTTTGGAAATTATTTATACCGGCATAGATTAGACTCGCAAAACCCCTTAAGCAGAGAGAATGGGGAGAGAGAGTGAGTAGAGGAAGGGAGAAGAGGGAGGTAAGAAAGAGAAAGAGAGAGACAGAAGAAGGGAGAAAGAAAGGGGAGAAGAGAGACAAAACAGAAAAAAAGAAATGAAAGAGAGGAACGGATAGACAAAGCTATAAAAGAGGGATAGATAAACAGAGGAAAGAGTTTGAGACCGAAACTGAGACACAAGAGGAGGAAATAACTTAGGAGAAGACCAGGAGCAAGAGATAGCATGCGTTGAAGACTGCATATGGTCATGCATTCATGATTAACACTCCTGGACGGTAATGACCCAGAAATCTTTATTACGGCGTCCAACTTGAGTCTTATAGTAATAGAACATAGATAATACACCTTACTAGTAGTCGCTTGTGTAATAGTGACAAAGAACGAGTTAGATAAAGAAGAGAAGGTGTATTTAATACGTAATGGATATATAAGTCTTATATAAGTGTAAGGAAGCAGTGATAAGTATGTACAACATTCTATACAAGGTACAGTAATTCAACACTTCGTTTTTTAGCTGAATGACGCGCCTTTATCCAGAAGTCTGTGCGTGAAGGTCGAAGCATCTCTCTCTCACTCTCTCTCTGTCTCTCTCTCTCTTTCTCTCTCTCTTTCTTTCTCTCTCTCTCTCTCTCTCTCTCTCTCTCTCTTTCTCTCTCTCTCTCTCTCTCTCTCTCTCTCTCTCTCTCTCTCTCTCTCTCTCTCTCTCTCTCC
>BOPN01010202.1:0-2500 GCA_017312705.2 Penaeus japonicus
ATCAATTTTTGATGTCACTTTTTTATTGGGAAGTATCTTTGGAAAAAAGAGTATGAGAAAGAGAGACAGAGAGAGAGAGAGAGAGAGAGAGAGAGAGAGAGAGAGAGAGAAAGAAAGAGAGAGAGAGAGAGAGTCACACACAGCTGTAACAAGCCCCTTCACAACACAAGGCTAAGAAACCTCCTTCTCCCACAGCCAAAAGAGGATACGCCTTTTACTCCTGAGCATCAGAATGAAAGTCCCTTTAGATTGTCAACGTATAATTTAGCATCTCTGTAAATCAAAAGCCCATAAAAGGGAAGACAGTCGACTCCACAAGATCATAAATTATTCCAGGTAAATAGGAGATAGGAGAATAAAAAAGAAAAACTAGAAAAAAATGGATAGGATAATAAAAAAAAAAATGAAACGAAAAGATAAAGAAAAAAAACAACAAAAAAACTGGTCATTTGTCTGGTTCCCAAACGATAAAATTGGTATGAAATAGTCACTGAAATGGCTTCTTTAAGGGGATACTAAAAGATTTAATGGGGTTAGGTCCAGCTTCTTTACACCTTGTTATTCAACAGAAGGACAGAGCCACTTACTTACCCAGGCCTTCTAACGTTACGGGAATTTAATGTAGTGAATACTTCCTTCTTATTATCATTAGGCGGATTACTAGAAATAACTCATTTTTTTCGCTCACTTAACTAAGGTCTTTTCAGTGTTAGAAACATCTTCTACCCATGTTTTATTTATTCATTTATTTATTTATTTGCATGTAGTGAGGATTTCTTTTTTATTATCATTTGCGCATTACTAAAACAACTTTCTTCTTCTTCTTCTTTTTTCTTTCTTTCTTTTAGCTCACTTAGCTAAGCATCCTTTTCAGTGTTAGAAATATCTTCTAACCTTGTTATTTTTTCTTCTTATCTATTTATTTATCTATTTATTTATATGTAGTGATTACTTCCTTTTTATTATCATTTTGCGGATTACTAGAAACAACTTTCTTTTTCGCTCACTTAACTAAGCGGCCTTTTAGAAACAGCTTCTATCCATGTTATTTTTTTTCTTATTTATTTATTTATTTATTCATATGTAGTGAGGACTTTCTTTTTATTATAATTTTGCGCATTACTGGAAACAACTTTTTTTTTGTTTTGTTTTAGCTCACTTATCTAAGCATCCTTTTCTGTGCTAGAAACATCTTCCACCCTTGTTATCTTTTTTTTCTTATCTATTTATTTATCTATTTATAGTAGGAATACTGCTGGTTTTGATGTGTAAAGCGACAGGGGATAAATATTTGCTCAAGTTTTTCAGTCTCATAGACATATGCTTGGTATAGATGTGTGATGAAAAAAAAAAGAAAAAAAGAAAAAAGAAAATATAATATATATATATATATATATATATATATATATATATATACATATATATAATTATACATATATTTTATTTAGCTATCATCACCTCTGAGCTATAAGTCGAACCCATTAGTGTCATAATCATCATGAACATCGTTGTTATCATCATTATTATTAGTTACGGTTATCATCATCGCTAGCATTATCATTATGGTTATCAGTAATAATGTAATATGGACAACAACAATGATTTAATTGTATAGATTTAATTGTATAGATTTAATTGTATAGATTTAATTGTATAGATTTAATTGTATAGATTTAATTGTATAGATTTAATTGTATAGATTTAATTGTATAGATTTAATTGTATAGATTTTAATTGTATAGATTTAATTGTATAGATTTAATTGTATAGGTTTTAATTGTATAGATTTTAATTGTATAGATTTAAATTACTCGATTTGTATAGATTTCTATTAGTATTGGAAATTGGAATGTTGCTGCACTTGACACTCTTGCAATGAATACTATTACAGGGACCAATTTTTGTTCACTTGCATAAAGGATTGCAGTACGGATGTCTTTGGCTTTGGTGCGTTTTCGAATCAGAACTTCCCCGTTGCAAGAGTGACTTCCATCTGTTACTTTAGACCTCCTGGTTTACGGTATTGCAAGACCTGTCAATATCTCATCAATACGTAGATACACTACATGACATCCTAATGTTACAACTTTACACACACACACACACACACACACACACATATACATATATATATATTTTTTTTTTCTTTCTTTCTTTTTTCTTTTTTCTTTTTTTTTCTTTTCTTTTCTTTCTTTTTTCTTTTTTTTCTTTTCTTTTCTTCTTCTCTCTTTCTTGCATGAATAAGAGCGCTCTTCCGTATCTTCTGTACAAAAAAGAAGAAGAAGAAGAAGAAAAAAAAAGCTAACACTTTACCTGATTGTGCCCAAGACAAGTAAAAGGAAAATGTTCATGTACAATTATCACCATGCCCTCAAGGCTACATGCACAAAGGCACTCACCTACGAGCATTGGTAGAATATGAACTAGGTTGTAAAAATGTTTTCTTAGTAGCACAAAGAACTAATAAGAAAATCATTGTAATTTGCCCGATTAGGAAGTT
>BOPN01010202.1:12500-25184 GCA_017312705.2 Penaeus japonicus
TTACACCACTTCCCTGTTAAATTGGGTGTTAAGTCTTTGACTAAAGAAATGAAAATGATTCAGCATGTACAAGGCCAATAAAAGTAATAATAGGAGAATTGGTAGTAATATATATATATATATATATATATATATATATATATATATATATATATATATATATATATATATATATATGTATATATATATATATATATATATATATATATATATATATATATATATATATATATATATATAATCTACACCAAGGAAGCGGAAATAAAACAAATGTGAATAGAAACAGCAAAACATAAGATAATTGATTCAATACTTACAAAAAATGAATGAAAAAAAAAAAAAATATATATATATATATGAATATATAAATAAATAAATACATATATATATGTATAAATAAATATATATATATATGTGTGTATAAATATACATATATATATATATATATATATATATATATATATATATATATATATATATATATATATATATATATATATGTATGTATGTATATATACGTGTGTGTGTATATATATATATATATATATATATATATATATATATATATATATATATATATATATATGTGTGTGTGTGTGTGTGTGTGTGTGTGTGTGTGAGTGTGTGTGTGTTTATATATATGTATATATATATATATATATATATATATATATATATATATATATATATATATATATGTATGTATATATATATATATATATATATATATATATATATATATATATATATATATATATATATATATATATATATATATATACACAAAAACACACACATGTATTCCATGGAGCAAGTGAAGTTGGCAATGCTGAAGAGGTGGGGTTTTGGCGGACAGACAAGGCGTCATCATCCTTGGTGAAGTGTGCAACGTTGCTGGCGTCCATGGTGAGGGTGGTGAGAGGGGCGCCGGGGCTCGGAAACGATAATATTGTGGCCGATGGGAGGCCGCTCTTGTAGAGGGGTGTTTCACTTCAGAAAAGGCTTGCTTGGGTGTTTGAAACTTCACAGTTGATAGGCTTGGAGTGTACCAGGTATCCCATTATCTTTCTGTAGTGGAATACGTTGTGTTTGACGGCCTTGTCAGGTTGCTGATGGAGTTTAGGTAGGAAGAGTCCAGGAAAGTCTTAATGGAGAAAACCGTAGTGATCGTCCGTTTTCACGGTGGAGTGATTAATGTAGCTTAGATGAGAACCATGGGGGGTTACCCTGAAAGTGGTCACGTCAAGAAGTTTGCGGTTAGCGACTTCGACGACGAAACCATGGTGACTTAAGAAGTCTGCCCCCAGGAGGGCTACCTTGACGTCAGCGATAATGAAGTCCGACGAAAAGTGGCGTTTGAATGAGTATGGTGTGAGTACCGTGGGAAGGAATCTCGCTTCCGTTGGCAGCAATCAGCTTGATGTTGGAATTTGCGGCGGGATACAGGATCTGAGATGTAAAATCCTGCTCATGAGATGCAGAAAGTGCGAACGTCTGTGGGAGCGTGGGTCGTGAGTTTCCACTGTCGCCTGGCGGTCACCATCATGTCTGGTCATCACGTTGGGTAAGGATATAAGCTCGGATCGAGTCAACACTCGTTGGCACATTCTCACACGAGTCAGCACAAGCTGACACAGGCGAGCTCGCTTCAGTACACATAGGCAGCGAAACATCAGCTTCGCAAATCCAGTTTATCCTTATCCTTATCTAGACGGGCGGCGACCTTTCACGCGTTCTTGGGGGGCAGTGTTGTCGCCCAGTGTGGTTGCTGTGGCATACTGAGAAGTCGCTGAGCACAAGCGCTGACTGAAACCCCTGCCGGTTATAGCTCTTAAGGTCCTCAAAGTTAACATGGTTGTCTTTTTCGTCCAGCCACACCGTTATTCGAGTGAAAATATTTTCTGGAATGGCCTTTATCACATAGGGCCGTTTTTTTAAACCTCATGCCAGCCCGAAACAATACCTTACCAACCCGAATATGAAAAATCGGATTAGTTAAACGAAAATTGTTTGGGCTCGCCCGAAAATATTATAGCCACTCTAACGAAAAAAAAATGCGATCGGCTAACCTTCCCCAGAGCCGTCCCGAATCGAAATTATTAAAACAAAAAGATTCTTTAATAAAACAACATTTATATGAACCGACTGTATTTTAATTCATACCATAGCAGGCTTTGCAAAGTGTCTCTTAATCATCAGATATTTTGTCGGAGACTTTTTTTGACAGCATTGAATTTTGGAACACATCAACAACGTTCCGCGAATAATCAAAACCGACACCTGTCTCCTGAGCTCTTATCTACGACTTCGTGCGTCAAAAGTCAACTTCGACGCCAAACAAACGACACCAATAACATTTTTAAGAAGGTAAGAAGCACATAAGAAGTGGTTGACGTGCATTAATAGACATATTAGTGAGGTGAAGGTACTGTCAGCCTGTACACTGTCCAGTATCGCGGTTTTCTTGCTTCATCAGCTGTTAACACTCCCACCTTAAAATAATTATTAGAAAAAAGGAAATCAGTCATTAAAATGTATTTCATCATGATATTGCCATCATCCTTTAATGTACTTAGTTTATGTAGAATCATTAAACACCTATACTTGATGTCACATTTAATGGAAAATCATAATTTACATTGTGCCAAGTAATATTATTATTATTTGACGTAATAAAAGCTATGTGCAATGATTTATGTTTGAAGTTCATGCTATTAATTAATTGTTCAGAATATGACCTTAAGAAGCAATTTTGTGGCCGCCATGCTTCATGCACTGGCAAATGCTAACAATCCTCCCCCCCCCCTGTTTATTTGGGAATTGTGTACTATTGTGTAAATCCTCTTTATTATAGGTAATAATGGTAATGTGGACCAAGTTGAGGAAGTAGAGGAGGTCTGTCTGCCACGTTTAGTGGTGAGAGGTAGAAGGATCCAGTTGTCATGCAGTCAGAGGAGGAGTTCGTGAAACGTTATCGACTGTCAAAGCAGTGCACCAGAAACCTGCTTCAGAAAATCAGCAGAAAATTACCCACAGCAAGAGATGGCAGAGGTAATTATTCTTCTTTCAAAATAATGCTGGTTATACAAAATATTATTAATATAAATATGATATAAAATATATATACTAATGTATGGGTGTGTGGAATTTAAACTATGGTGCTGATATATATTTTCTTTTATTTTTAATAGGTTGCAGCTTGTGTTGTGTTGCATAATCTAGCTACAACTGAGAATATTAATATTGCCAGAGAAGAAGACACAGATGAACTAGAGCATGATGCAGTACACTGCGAAAATAATGATAATCGTTTAGGGTTTGATGTCAGAAAATGTTGGTGAACAATGGTTTTAGGATGGCTTAGCAGTCAGAGAATTTCTGGATGAATCATTAATTTCTAATTTAAGCATATTGCTACTTATTTTATATTACCTGTATATTAAAAAAAAATGTTTATAGTAAATTGCAGTAATTATTATTGGTATCAGGAACCGTCATATCAAACATTTACCTTATTATTGTTTAAAAGTGAAATAAGACCTTGTCAGAAACCTTGTCAATCTGTGTTTTTTTTTCTGATTCTTTATTAGTAAAATGAGACATATTTTCTGTTTTAAAATATTTTATCTGTGGAACCACAGGAGATGTCAAGATATATATAAATTTATTATTTTTAAGTCGCAAATAACTACGTGCAGATTTTTTTTTTTTTTTTTTTTTTTTTTTTTTGTTAAATACGACTTGTCTATTTACTGATATTTAGTTATCTACCTAACTGGGGAATGTCTAGATTTTTCTTTTTTTTTCTTTTTGATGTCTGAAGTTATGTTATTTAGTCTATTGCATTGGTTATTAGTGGGATGAGAGCTTTCTAGTAAAAAAAAATTGAATTATATATGCAAAAAGAGGCCTTTGTTTGTATGTTTTTTTATTACTTTTATTATAAGAATGAAATAAAAGAGCTATGTTGATTTTGTTGTTTTATTTCATACTTTTGCAGCATTTATGTTTTTTCCCAGATTTTGTGCCATGAAGTTGCAAATATTGCTTTGCATCACCTAAAAATGAGATTAAAATCTGCTTCACAAGACTTGGAGAATTCCTTTCTAATTTCCTTCGCCTGTAAGAGTTGGGCATCATGGAGCTTTTTGTTGTTCAGCCTAATATCCCTGTAGCATTTCTCATTCTCTGAAGCTTGGTTCCTCTTTTTGCCCTTCCTATGAGTTGTTGAAGAAGGTGATGAAATGGTTGAAGGAGATGGTGGTTCACCACAGGCAGATGGTGGAACTGGGGTCAGTGGTGGAGCTGTTGACAGAGAGGGTTTTCTAGGAAGTAAAGGAGGTCCTAGAGGGCTTGGAATTGCAGGAGGTATAGCAAAGTCCTGTTATATGAATGAAGGACCTTCATCAACCCATTCTGAAATTGACATCAATGAAGAAATGGTAGCGATTAAACATTTGAAAATCTGTTTCTATATAGTTACATATGTGTGGGTGGGTTGGTGACAGGCATACACATATTTGGCGTAGCTGATTCTGAATCATATCAAAGAATGTATATGAAACGCTGACACAAGAGAAAACATAATTCAAATATTGCAACTGCTTATCGTTGATTCCTAATCTGACTTGTTTGCTGATGCCTCGTGTTTATTCATGAGTAATCTCTTAATATAATTCAAATAAATTATTCTTTATCACAATATGTATGTTTAAAATAACAAACACACAGAAAACGTTCAATATTACTTACGTTTCGCGCATGTACTCCCAAGCTCGATTTAGCTGAGTTTAATGGATGCCATTAAAGCTGGCAGTTATGCTCTCCCATGCTTGCTGCTTGCGGTTGATGTTCCAGGGTCGTACATGTTTTAATCTAGGCTATGGCTATGGTCAGTGATGAGAGAAATCAACATTTTCCTCTGATCTTCCGTGAGCGATATAGTTTTATCCTTCCCGCTCGCCATGGTTGTTCGATCATTTGGCATGCTTTCTGCGTACGCAGGGCTACCAACTGTTGCAAATATTCGGGCCGCCCGAAAACATTTTGGGGCCGGCCCACCGCACTGCCTTGACGTTTGAAAAAATCGATTAAGTTTTCGGGCCGGCCCCACGCAATTTATTTTCGGTTTGGTAACGCCCAAAACCATGATATTTAGAAAAAATGGCCCATAATCGGCTTTGGTATGGCTATCGGTGACTTTACTGAGGCGGAACAAAAATTTGGCTCGCCGGCACCATGACAGATCTGATAGGTCACAGGCCGAGTGTTTCACTGGGGTCGCCGCCGCGTGATATTAGTATTAATGATAACAATTTTCCTAATAATTCTGATAATGCACATATTTACAATAATAATGATGATTTACGAGATGAGAATAATCTGATTCAATTAAGTGATAATGATATATGTGATAAATCATTTAATGATAACGACTTGTGGGAGAATATTTGGAATGATTATAGTCGTTATCTGCAGCATCTTTCTCTGCAATTACTGCCAATCACTCACAATCATTCGCTGTCGTATTTCCATTTTTTTTTTCTCGAGAGAGATAGCTCCCTACACACGCGTGCCAACCTATACAGTAAGGCCGCCAACACGCATGCTAGAACAATTACCGATGACGAAAATGCTAAATATTACAAATGTTACAACAACATTTATGTAAAAATGAGGTAAGAATATGATAATTAGCATATAAAATATTTCAAACAAATACCATCATAAATAGCTTTGATAAATGGGTGATGAATAATTGTTGGAATCCTTAGACTATATATATATTATAAAGTATACAGTCACAATCAGAGGAATACGTTCGAATTTAATTACATTTTGAATAAATGATTAAAAGTTTACCATTTCCCTTCTCTTTCATATATTGTCATGCAACCATGCCAAGATAAATTAAAACGGTAACTCGTGTAAAAATGATAAAAGAGCTGAATTTAGTTCAGTTACAGAGATAACCTTTATTTTTAGCAAGTAATGTGTGTCGTGTAATGTCCATTTTCAACACTACTGTAATGCACGTATAATATTATCCATAATTAATCGCCATTAAATGAAAAGTCTACCCTGATGTGAGGATAACTTTTGTGTTTTAATACAAATAATACAGCAACGCCTAGGTAAATAAACAAAAATACACAAATACAATAATAAAAATGCACAAATAAGATCTATTTACTGACTGCTAATCTGCACAAATGCTATTTGAAGAAGTAAGCTGAACTTTTTTTCATGCTTAAAGAAACATGATGTTAACATATTCAACTTCCCTTCACATGCCAATATGAATGAATTAAGACAAAAGTATTATCAGGCATTACTATTTACTATTTGACATACACTAGGCCTGAGTGTCCCATGAACTGAAATGTGTTTTTAGTAGAGGAAGAAACAAATAACTGCAAAGATTACTATTTCAAAGATGCGCCGCAGTGGCACGGGGTCGCCCGACGCTGTCCCCTGCTCCACCCTGAAGTGGTAACAGGTGACGCAGCAGTTGGCGCCTTATAATTCCGTAATGATAATAATAATAATAAGGGTAATGATAGAAATGATAATGATAATAAGAATAAGAATAATGATAAAAAATCATAAGGCAATCAATGATGATAATATAAATAATAATACAAACAATAATAACATTGTTAATAATGTTACTAGTAACAATTATAACAATAATCAAAATTATATCAATAAAGAATATGATAATGATAATAATGATGACGATAATGATAATAACAATGATGATGGTAATAAGGTTAATCATGATAATAAAATCAATACTAATAAAAACTATGAAAATAAGAATAAGAATACTAATGATGATAACTATATTAATGATGATAAACTGTTAATACTACTAATAATAACCATTATTATTGATAATAAAAGAAAAGCATCGACTTAAAAACTGATAATGATATTGATAACAACTACAAAAGTATGATAAATTATCTTCATCATTACCATGATAATATTTATGATTATAAAGGTAATAAGAATTATTATCATGATGATAAAACAAAAGTGATTATTGTGATTAAGTTGGTAATTATTCAACATGATGATAACAAAAGTAACCATAATGGTAGTAATAGTAATGATAATAAAAGTAACAAGGAAGATAGTAATGATAACATGAATAAAGACAATCACAATGGCTATCATGATAGTAATGATAATAATTATCATCATTATTGTTATAGGATAATGATTTAAATGATAATAATAATAAGAAGAAGAATAGTAAAAAAAAATGTTAATAGTAATAACGATAATAGCGAATATGATAATACTAATGACAATAATGATAATTATGATAATGGTGAAAATACCAACAAAAGGGGAAGTAATAGTAATGACAAAAACAATGATGCCGGTGATAATGACGATGGTATTGTCATCAGTAATGACTAAATGAATAATTATAACAATAATAATGAATATAATAATGATAATAACAATGATAATAATAATAGTGATCATATAATGATAATAAGGATACTACTACTATTACTACCACTAGTAGTAATGATAATAATACTAATATAACTAATAATGATAATAATGATAGTGGTAAAATTTATCATGGTAATAATTATTAGATATGATAATTATGATATTAGGAATAGTAACGATAATTATATAAATGATAAGGATAACACTGATAACAAATTATAAATGATGACGATAATGAAAATACCAATAATAATGAAACTGATTATAAAAAAAACACAAAGATAATGGCAATATTAAGGTTAAAAATGAAAAATTCGATAATGGTAATAACAATAATAATAATAATAATAATTTTTATTATTATAATAATAGTTATAGCAAAAATGATGATAATGATAACAATAACAACAATGACGATGGTGATAATAATCATTACAATGATATTGTTAATGATTATGATAATAATTTTGATGATACATTTATTCTTTAACTCGTAAGAAACTGAATTTACCTAAATTTGGATCCATGATAGCAATAATAATGTTGATAATAATAATGATTATAATAATAACAATAAGATTATTAAGGATAATGATAATAATGTTCATAATGATGCTAATAATACCAAAAATATTGTAATGATTCTAATATTCATAATAATGATAATGATAATAATGAAATTGATGAAAATTATAATGCTAACGATAATAATGATATTAATAATCAAAGAATAATGATAAAAACGTGAATAATAATGATATTAATAACAGTTATTACTATTTTCAAACAATTCCTTGTCTGCTTGCTGGCCCAGCTTGTAACCACAGGCTATTAACATATGCAGGATCTCTCTCTCTCTGTCTCTCTGTCTGTCTCTGTCTGCCTCTATCTGTTTTTGTCTTTGTCTGTCTGTCTGTCTCTGATTTCGAGTCTATATACAAGTAAATACCAGACTGCCATAAGTTGACTGCAAAAAGGACGTTGTCTATAGTCATTGGTGTGAACTGTATTGTGTACTGATTATGATAACAATTCATAGCAAGATGTTCTACGGAATGAAAATCTTGTCTTCTGGATTCAATCCCACTCACGTAAGGTTGCCGGTGCGGATTTTCGCCCTCCATAGTGCTCAGTTTCTTGCATCTTCCTCCTTCAATCCCTTTGGGTTCAGATCCTCCTTCACACAGTCTTTCCATCTCCTCTTTAGTTTTCCCCTCTTTCTCTGCCCAACCACCTCCTCCCTCACTCTGTTCTTTATGTAGCTCTCCTCTCTCCGCACAACGTGCCCCAACCACCTCAGCCTGGCCTCTCGCAACTCTCCCACTGCCACTCTTTCCCTCAACATTTCGTTCTTAATCCTATCCTCCAACGTCCTGCAGTTAAACAAGAAATTAAAAAATGTCCAGGAAATCATGACAGAAAAAGCCGAAGAAAAAGAAAAGGAAATAAAACCAATAAAAAGTAGCTCAACTCAAAACGCCTGGAAACCATTAATAAGCCAAGTAAGCTAAGATATATAAAAAGAAAAAGAAAATAGTACAGACAGTGCAGCTGGCACTCCCAAACAATCTTTCTAAAGAAATCTCCATCACTTTTCTCCATGCCCACATCCAGAACCTAATAAACCCGACAGTCATTTTCAGACAACAAGCAAAAAATACCCTAGCCCGAAACAACATCCTACTGCTCGACCTGGTAGAATCCGACTCATGGAGGATTCTAAAAGTAATCCCTCCCAACACAAACCTCAGCACGTCGGCAACAGTGGCTCTGGACAATCAGATAAAGCTCATGATTTCACGCCTCAACTCCCAGTCAAACAAATCGAAAAAAACATAAGTAGCAAAACCGATGGTACAAACGCCGATTCAGGCTACACAAACCGCTGCCAGGCCGAAACAACCCACACACAAACAACAAACCACACAAACACACCTTAAGGACCGCAGTAGATCCAATTCACGCAACCGGCAGATTAAAGAAAAAAAATCACAGGGTCCTGTCCAGAACACCAAGCAGCTTGCAGCAACAAGCGCAGCAATAACAACAGTCCTGTAAGGCTGCTGGACGGCATAGTACCTGATGCGTCCTACTAGACCATTCGACTGTATGCCCAAGAACCTCGCAAATACGACTGGACCGACACACATCGAATTGGCAGAGAAATCGCCAAAGGTAACATCAAATGGATTTATTGACTCATCCAATGATGACATGGTCACAGCCAACACTTTACACGAAAATCTCCTTGCTGGTGAGATGGACATCTACATACACATAATAAGGTACAAACATAAAACGAGCTGAGTAATGGATACCTTCCTGCAGAACAACAGTAATCATGAATTTGTTCCCTTTGATAACTAACCGCCTCACAGTAGTACGACAGTGGAATTTCGACAGGTGCAATGAGCCCTGTAACATGTATAGCATATACGACCCATACATAATACTGCTCAGCAGCCACGACCTCGATAACACAAGCAAAATAAAGATACACACATATACAACATACCAAACAAATCACTCAGATGAATGAAGCGCCATTCAATCTAACTTCAAACACAAAATACACAACAGAGCTTATGGAAATTAACACACCACGTGGTTCCATCCTCATAGCAACAACATACCTACCGCCACGACGACCTTATATACCTGACCAGGACATATTCCAGCTCCTCAGACACAGAAAACCTACATATATACTCGGAGACTGGAATGCACAACACCACACATTCGGCTACAACTACACAAACGCCGTGTGACGATGGTTCGCATCTCGCATCCTCGACAGCACACTACAACACATCGGCCCACACTTCTCAACACGCATAATCAACTGGTCAGCAACCACACCAGACATCATCCTCACAAACAAACATGCGCACCTAAACATTCACCCAACACAAGGTGACATCACAGCGAGCGACCACCTCCCCATCGTTGCCACAATATCAACAAAGGCAAAATGCAATAATATACTATTATATATTTCTTCTATTGTGTGTGTGGGTGGGTGTGTGGTTGTGTAAATGAAAGACGGAAGAATGCAGTGGCACATTTTAATATCGAAATACAAATATACATATCTGACCGTGACTAGAACTCGGGACCTCAATATGAGAATCCCGGCTCCTAATGACCAAACTATCTATTAAGAGGTTTGTCCAACCAGGTGCCCTACTGACTCCATGAAAATTACCAATATACTCTTAACTAGAGTATTTGTGAAGGTAGCATTTCTGTTGCTACACCAATATGTGAAAGATATGGTTTCTAGATAGATTTACTACTCATCTTACAGACTAAAGGCCTTATCTGCGGCGTCCTTATCTGCAATAATTGCCAAAAACTCGCAATAATTTGCTGTCGTATTTCAAGTTCTATTGCCAAAGAGCACCACCCGCCCACGCGTACCAACCTATCCAATAGGGGCGCCAACACGCATGCGCGATCCATCGCTGAATGGCGAAAATGTCAAATATTTCCTGATTTTTATTTTATGTCGTCTCATTCAACCGTTTAAAGAGTATCTTAATGATGGTTTACAACTAAATTTATGTAACAATGAAGTAAGATTATAATGTATAGTATACTGCATATTTCGAGACTCCAGTTCATGCGTGAAAATGTAAAACAAATACCGCCATATGTAGCTTTGATAAATGGGTGATAAATAATTGTTTGAATCCTTTGGCTTGGATTACATTTACTTTTTAACTCGTAAGAAACTGAATTTACTAAGTGTTTGACATGAGAAACATTTAAACAACAACAAAAAGTCTATTAGGTGTATTTTTATATTTATTCTCAGGGCAGACTGGTAATTAAAGCCTATTAAAGTATATAGTCACAATCAGAGTAATACGTTCGAATTTGTTTAGATTTGATGGGCAGCAAGTGGTCTCTTCAGAGAAAACTGAAGTAAATCAAGTCGGTAACTCATATAAAACAATAAAATATCCGAGTTTAATTTATAAACAGTGATAACCTATAACGTTTGCAAATAATAATCATTTTTGTGTGGTGCGATTTCCATTTTAAACACGACTTCTGTAATACACGCACGATATGCGTGTATTGCAATGAAAATATCATGAAAATATCATGAAAAAAGTATAGCATACCTAGGTGAATAAGCCTAGAATAAATTTTACTTCGATTGATGTGTCATGAAATGCATTCTATGTTTGCACAAATAAGATCTATTTACTGACTGCTAATCTGCACAACTAGTTTTTTTTAATAAATATTTTTTTCATGTTTAAAGTAGCATGATGTTAACATATTCAGATTCACATTCCAACATGAATTACTTAAAACAAACAAGATATGTATTTGTCGTGTCTTATGAACTCAAAAGTGTTTTTTTTTTATCAGAAGAAGAAGCAAATAACTGTAAAAAAATGTTTTTCAAAGGCGCGCCACAGAGGCACAGGTCGCTCTGAGAGCGTGACGGCTGGTTTTGTTCGAGCGGTACGACACTTTCGCTGTCATACGCCCGACAGTGCCCATGAGGGTGAAATGATTTCAAGACTTTGACGCTGCAGATAAGGCCTTAAAATTGGCGATTATATATAAACAAGTTATTACGTCAATATCAATACATTATGTCATGACATATAATACTATATACAAGTACAAATGAGGCACAATATTTACACAATAGATAAGCACTGCAACCTACAATCGATACTAGAGATACATGAGATGTAGAGGTTAGCCTAGCGTCGATTTTAGTGGACCACAGTACATCTCGCAGCGATCACTACTTCGATTTCTAGACACCCGCCGGTGTGTACTGTCGTTTTCCCGCAGTGTGGCTAGAGTGTCGACCTGTGAGTCAGGAAGAAGACGATGCCGTAAGAATTCGCAAGTCACCCCCTCCTCCGTACTCTTCTCCAAAGAAAACCCATTGCGCAGCCTGATAGGAGGGGCAACTGATTGATCTTTTTTCTTTCTTTCTTTCTTTTTCTTTCCTTTTTATTTCAGGATGAGATTTGGTATTTGATTTATATTTACGTTGTTTACTTTTTATTATTATATTTTAAAAGACCAGGCAGGTTTTTATTGTTCTCAATTTTTTATTATTATCGGGAGCTGATCGTTTTTACTCGTATATCCCCAGCCCTTCTCAATTCTTATGTTCCAGTATTTTACAGTTTTTTTTTTTTTTTTTTTTTTTTTTTTTTTAGGTGGTGGAAGATT
>BOPN01010203.1:15000-22500 GCA_017312705.2 Penaeus japonicus
CATGATAATTATGGATAAAAGCAATGATGATAAAGATTATAATCATACTGATTATACTATAATGTCAATGACTATAATGATAATGATAATAAAAAAAATAAAAATGATAAAAACAACAATGGAAAGGATAATGTTAGTCATGATAATGATGGTAATACCAATAATCAAAATAATAGTAATGATGATGATAACAGTCGAAACAATAACAATGATGATAACAATGAGGATGATAATGAAAAAATAACTGCAATGGTCATGATGATAATGTAAAAAATAATGATGATAATGATTACAATAATAATCTGAATGATGATATTAATAAAAAAAGATAATGATGATATAGTGGCGGTGATAACAAAAACAACGGCAAAAGCAAAACATTGATAATGAAAATAGTAGTAATATTGACAGTGATTATGATAACACTGATAATGTTGAGGATAATAATGATAATATTAATAAAAAAAACATGAAAAATGCTTGTATTGATAACAGTGATATTGAAGATGATGATAATGATAACAGTAATAATGATAATGAAAATAATGATAGTAGTAATGACTATATGATGATAATGATGGTGATGATAAAAATGAAGATAACATCAATAACAATGATAGTCATACTAATAATGATAATGATGATAGTAATGAAAATATTTATGATAATAAAAATTATGATACTAATAATAATCATCAACAATTATGATGATAATAGTAAAGATAACATCAACAAGAATAACAATATTTCAAAATCATTATCATCATAATCATGACAATGAAATAAAGATTATGACAAGTAGAATATGCAGAGTAAAAGGAAAAAGAAATTTGGCGTTATACCATGAATCCCTCGCCAACATGAGTTGTTAATCATGCATCACTCTCCTGCACCCTTGCTTACTCTGCAATTGGATATTGCACACGCGAGGAGAGAGAGACAGCGGAACGGAACAAGATAAATTGCCATAGAAAGATTCATGTACGTTTTTCATCTCTATATCGAAGCATTCCAAAATTCGAGTTTCCTGATGGAAGTGGATTAGCGTCACCGGCTGACATGTGCATCGTATCATCTGGCTTTTTGCCAGATATATATATATATATATATATATATATATATATATATATATATATATATATATATATATATATATATGTATGTATATATATATATATATATATATATATATATATATATATATATATATGTATATATATATATATATATATATATATATATATATATATATATATACATATATATACATATATATATATATATATATATATATATATATATATATATATATATATATATATAATTATATCTAGTACTGCAGATATCTGTACCGAATCGAATCCTTTTCATAATCTCTGAATGCCATACACAGGGACTATATTCGTTTGTTTTCTCTTTTATTTGGGCTAGTGTGTGGATATGGTCTGTAGTTCAGAATCCGCAGCGGAACCCTGCCTATTCCCTGGGTTGTTTTGAATCTAAAGTATCGGTGATACGGGCTGTGATGATTTTTGTGAACAGTTTATAAATTACTGAAAGGAGGCTTATAGGTTGGTAATTCTTAAAGTCTTTTGTGTCCCCCTTTTTGTGTATTAAAATTATTATTGCGTTTTTCCAGTATTTCGGAGTTTTACCGACGCTTAGACATCTGTTTAAAAAATTGGCCAGTTTTACTACCGCAATTTCTCCTGCATCTTGAATAAGATTTACATTAATGCCATCTTCTCCTGGTGTTTTTCCTCTTTCCATGCCTTTTAGTCCCCTATTTACTTCCTCTACCGGAATGTTTGGAACGTCTCCAATTGTTGTGTTTGTCTCCGTACGTGGTTGATCGTTTGAGTGGTTTAAGTCGCGATAGAAGTCTTCTATTACTCTGATAATTTCATCTTTATTGTATGTCACCTCTCCGTTGGGTTTCTTTACTGCATACATTTGTTTTTTTCTCTATTCCGAGCCTCCTCTTTGTTGCCCTAAGGCTGGTGCCAGCAAGCAAAGCTTCATTTATTTTTTGTATGTTAAACTTGCGTACATCCTCTTTCTTCTTCTTGTTTAACGTTTTAGTCAGCTCTGCTGATTCTATCTTGTCTCTGATTGATGTTATTTTCATGTCCCATAAGCTTTTTTGTCTATACCGAGAGCTTACTGAACTTTCCTTTTTCGTCTTTACCCCCTATTTCAAGTGCGGATTCCTTTAATATCTCGCTGAATTGGTCGTTCATTTGGTCTATGTCAAGATCTTCTTCGAGAGCTGAGTATTTGTTTCGGATGTTAATACTGAATTCCGTCGCCCTATTCTTAGTGTTAATTAGATTAACGAGAGGCTTCTGTATGAGCTTATTTCGTTCCCTTCTTAGCTGTAATTTTACTCTACTTCTGACCAGTCTATGGTTGCTACCGACATTTACTTTATTGATAATGGTTACGTCTCGTACAATGTCGCGCCTGTTGGTTATTATGAAGTCAATTTCATTTTTAATGCCGGATGGTGATTTCCATGTCCATTTCCTCCCGGGTCTCTTTTCGAAGAATGTATTCATAATTTTAAGGGATCGAGCTTCAGCGAATTCTATTAGCCTTTGCCCTCTCTCATTTCTGGTGCCTATTCCATGTTTCCCAACCGAGGTTTCTCCATCTTCCCTTATTCCTATCTTGGCATTAAAATACCCCATAATTACGGTAAAATGGGTTTTTGCTCTATCAGTAGCTGCTTGCACATCATAGAAGCTCTCTATCTCCTCATCACTATGACTGCCGGTAGGAGCGTATACTTGGATAATTTTTAGATTATATCTGTTGTTTAGTTTCAGTATTACAGAAACTACTCTTTCGCTCACGCTGTAGAATTCCCTAACAGTCTTTTCAAGGCGCTTGTGAACTAAGAAACCTACTCCTAATTCTTGTTTGTTATCCAGGGGTTCACCACTCCAATATAGTAAGTGACCATCATTTAGTATTTCTGTTCTTCATCTAGTCTTCTAACTTCCTCAAGCAATGTCAAAAGATCAGATTCTGTTCTAAGAGTCCTTACATTGTATGTGTACAAATTCATCTTCTTTAGGCGGCCTGGGTCTAACCGTATAGTTTTAGCACCCTCTGCTCCGGAACGATCCTGATCGCCGCCGTGACCAGGGGCTCCTTTTCTTCCGGGGAATGAGAGCCGTTTTTCTTGACTGGGAAATCATATTTAAGAGGGGTGGGGCCTATATATATATATATATATATATATATATATATATATATATATATATATATATATATATATATATGTATATATATATTTATTTATTTATATGTACATACATACATGCATATATGTATGTATGTATAAGGTGCTGCACGATCGTTTCTTGCTCTGGTTATGATGTTCGCCGCTGGTTATGATGTTTCTTGCTAAAACTCAGAAAGAAGCGGCGAACATCATAACCAGAGCAAGAAACGATCGTGTAGTACCATCAGGTTTCTTGGTACTACCTCAGAGTAACATCTCCGAGACTATCAGCAGGTACTTAGGTACTAACGTGAACATAGGAAACACGTCCGGCGTAAAGACAGGAGATTTGGAAAGACACAAGAAACTGCTCACAAGCATCCCCGACAGTGCCGTTAACTGTATTCCCTGCAGTACATGCGAAAAAGCGTATGGTGGCACACGTAGATGAGGCGGGACATCTACCAGATTGGAA
Source organism: Penaeus japonicus (assembly GCA_017312705.2). Taxonomy (NCBI): domain Eukaryota; kingdom Metazoa; phylum Arthropoda; class Malacostraca; order Decapoda; family Penaeidae; genus Penaeus; species Penaeus japonicus. Next base: position 18,705 of record BOPN01010203.1, read on the forward strand.
GAAAACAAAAATCGTCAACAAAGGATTGCAAAAGCAAAGACGCAAAGTTATGGAAGCTGCATATATCACGACAAAAGAAAACATGAACACCGCGTCGGGAAGATTTAAACTATCCAAGGTCGCAGCATCATCAATTATGCAGATAACTACACACAAGTCAGGAAAGTCAGGTGAACCTTCAGCTCTCTTTTGATTTTTTTTTTTTTTTTTTTTTGTATTTTCACTTGTTATATATTTTTGAGAAAGACATCCGTCGAAACGCGTCAAATACATCTCATGCGTGTTTAGATATTTAGTCTCATTCATACCTTTAATCTAGCCACTGGGGGGGCAAGCCAGCCCAACTTAGCGCCGGTCCCAAGCCCGGATAAATAGAGAGGGTTAAGGTCAGGAAGGGCATCCGCTTGTAAAATCCATGCCAAAACCCTATGAAATGAGCCAAATCCAAGGAGTACCCAATGCTAGGTTGTCACCCGTATGTGACCCACAGACACATCGCCCTAACTCTGTGGACCAGCAAGGGCTACCGCATCAAGAACGGGTGCGGCCAAAGAAGTTAGTTCAACCACTGGGAGTAGGGACTTTGAATAGGTAGAGGCTTAGCTGATCTCATGACAAAGCGTAAAGTAGATATACTCTGTGTGTAAGAAATTAGATGGGCTGGAAATAAGGCAAAAGAGTTTGGAGATGGATATAAGCTGATATATGGGGGGGGCTAATAAAGATGGGAGAAATGGGATTGGAATCATTTTATCGCGAGAAATGAAGGGGCTGGTAACAGAAGTAAATAGGAAAAGTGACAGAATCATTTGGATAAGATTAGCTTTGGATGAGTTTTTACTTAATATATTTAGTGTATATGCACCTCAGACTGGTTGCACTGAAGAAGAGAAAGAACGTTTTTGGATAGAACTTCAAGAAGAAAGAGGCAAGGTATATGAAAGTGAGAGATGCATAGTTGCAGGAGATTTAAATGGACATATTGGTAATGGTAATGAGGCTGTCAGCCGTGTGCATGGAGGATATGGTTATGGGAATGGAAACAGAAGGAGAGAATTATTGATTTTGCAGTATCGTTTGATATGGTTATAGGGAATACGCTATTCAAAAAGAGAAATGAACATCTTATTACCTTTAAAAGCGGAGATAGGACAAGTCAAATTGATTTCCTCCTGTATGGTAGAAGGAACATATGCGAGGTCAAAAATTGTAAAGTAATACCTGGAGACCACATAGCAGCACAGCATCGCCTAGTTGTGTTAGACCTATCAATAGCTGTTGCCCGAAAGCTGAAAAGAGGGGTTAGGACACAGAGAAAAATTAAGTGGTTCAAGCTAAAGGAGCAGGATTTAAAACAACAATTTAAGATTAGAATTCTAAATGATATTGATGTTAACATGGAAGATGTCAATGCATGGTGAGATAGAACAAGTAAAAACATCTTAATAGCAGGTAAAGAAATTCTAGGAGAGAGCAGTGGAAAAAAATTGGGAAAGTAAGGAGACCTGGTGGTTCAATGAAAACGTACAACAAAAAGTTAACTTAAAGAGGGTTGCCAAGAAAAGGTGGGAAGAAAGTAACTTGAAATAGATAGGGAAGCTTATAGAATAAGATGTAAGGAAGCTAAGAAATCAGCAGCTATTGCAAAGTCAGAAGCATATAACGAACTGTACGAAGATTTAGACACTAAAGAAGGACAGGGAAAGATTTTCAAATTAGCTAAATCAAGAAATAAAAGTACAAAAGATATAACGCATATTAGACAGATGAGAGATGAAAACGGTAACATAATAAAGAAAGAAAGGGATATACTAACTAGATGGAAGGAATACTTTGAAAAACGATTAAATGATGAAAATGAGAGACTAGTTAGAGAGGGATGGAAAGACAAATAACCAAGAGATAGCTGAGGTAACTATACATGAGGTAGAAATAGCCCTGAAAAAGATGAAAACTGGAAAAGCCACTGGACCTGATAACATACTAGTGGAAGTGTGGAAAGCTTTAGGGCAGGATGGTATTAGTATTCTGCACAAACTTCTGAAACAAATTATGGAAAAGGAAGCCATACCAGAACAATTGAGGGAAAGCACCCTTATACCAATTTTTAAAGAGAAAGGGGATATCCAATCATGAAAGTACATGGATAATTATACCACACACCTCAAAGTTGTTTGAAAGAATTTTGGACAGTAGGCTTAGGCAAGTGGTGGAAATTGAAATTGCGAAGCAACAACTGGGCTTTATGAAAGGACTTGGGACAATTGATGGTATTTTCTCCCTTAGGCAAATAATGGAAAAATATCAGGAAAAGCAGAAAGTGTTACATATGGTATTCATCGATTTGGAGAAAGCATATGATAGGGTGCCACAGGCGGGGGTTTGGAGAGGGCTACGTGAAAGGAGTGCAAGAAAAGTATGTAAGTTATCAAAAGAATGCTATAAGGATATTTTACTAGAGTTAGAAGCCCACTTAGTAGGAACAGCAGAAAGCTTACTATGAAGGTTGGTCTACACCAGGGGTCAGCACTTAGCCCATCATTATTTAATATTGTATTCGATGTTATTACTCAAAATGTTAGGGAAGACCCACCATGGTGCATTTTATATGCAGCTGACGTAGTGTTGATATCAGAAAGTAGAAGAGGATTAGAAACCAAGTTAGAAGAATGGAGATGTGCATTAGAGAGTAGAGGCATGAAAATTAGCAGGTCTAAAACAGAGTACTTCTCAACTGATATGGGTGTCCAATTGGCCTCATTACAACTGAATGGAAATAGATTGAAAAGAACAAATACTTTTAAATACCTTGGGTCTATGGTAGATGAAAATACAGGGATGGAAAGGGAAGTTACTCATAGAATTCAGTGTGGATGGAACAACTGGCGGAAGGTGCCAGGGGTCATTTGCGATAAAAGAGTGCCAGTTAAACTTAAAGGAAAGGTACACAAAACCGTAGTTAGACCAGCCTTAACCTACAGCCGACAGCACCTCTTAAACATAAAGAAGAAAGAAAGTTAGATGTGGCAGAGATGAAAATGCTTAGGTGGATGTCAGGAGTTACCAGGAAAGATTGGATCAGAAATGAATATCAGAGGACAACCAAAGTAGGGGAAGTCTCCGAAAATCCAAGAGTCTAGGCTGAGGTGGTTTGGCCATGTAAAGAAAAGGGAGGGTGAAGAACATGTTGGGAGAGAGTCATGAAATAGGTAAAGGGAATGAAAGAAAGGTATACCCAAGAAAACCAGATGGAAAGATTGTATAAAAAGGGACTTGAAGGAAAAGAACATAGATGATATAGCAATAGTATACAATAGGAGTACTTGGAGAAAGCTTATCAAAAACGGTGCCCCCGAATATGGATAAGCTGAGAAGAAGAAGAAGAAATCTCATTCATACCTTTCTAATATATATATATATATATATATATATATATATATATATATATATATATATATATATATGTGTGTGTGTGTGTGTGTGTGTGTGTGTGTGTGTGTGTGTGTGTATGTTTGTGTATGTGTGTTGAGTGAGTGAGTGTGTATGTGTGTGTTTTTGTGTGTGCGTGCGTGTTATCATTGCAAAAAAAAAATGAACAGCTTCCCATCCCACCGTAAAGGTCGGAAATTAAATCAAATCGCCCTCCTAAAAATTGATTAGATCAAAATGTGATTCTCTTTTATCTTTTTTTAAGGACAGCGAATAGCTACAAAATATACAAAGGGTTTTTAAAAGATATTCTGCTTTTTTTTTCATCTATCGAAGCTAAAAAAAAAAAAAAAAAACTCATAGCCGT
>BOPN01010204.1:0-2500 GCA_017312705.2 Penaeus japonicus
TATATATGTACACACACACACACACACACACACACATACCAAAGCAGATGAAGGAAGGAAGGGGGTGGGGGAGGTATGGCTATCATTTGCGAGAGTGTATGTGGGAGTGAAAAGAATAGCTTAGACATTCAACATTCACTGTGACCATGACAGTGGAGCTGGACGACCGGACATTACGGTGATACACGAAGCCACAAAAGAAATCGAAACCACCGAAGCAGCGGGGTTGGGGGTTTCCCAAGGGTGAACGGAAGAGCAAGAGAAATTCTAAAAGCTATGAGGTTCTGAGAAGAGAAGTAGCGTGGTTGTGGAGCGTGACGAAAGTGTCTGTTGTACTTTGTTGTTGTTGATACTAATAGGCAGGACTGGGATTAGTGTGAGGACTAAGTAAAATAAACAAAAGACAAATGAATAATAAAACAAAGTCTGGCATTTAATAGTATTATAATAGTAATAGTAATAGTAATAGTAATAGTAATAGTAACAGCAATAGTAGCAGTAATAGTACTATTATTGCTACTACTATCATCACTGCCAGTATTTCTACGAAAACTGCTGCTGCTGCTGATGATGAAAACAGTAATGCTAATAATAGCAATAATAATACTGATACCAAAAATGATAATGATAGTATTACTTATGATAACGATGGTATTATGAACAGCAATAATAATTATCATTCTATTTTTATCACGTTCATCCTTATTGTAAACATTAATAGTATCATTATAATTATCACCATCATAATAATAATTACTATTATTATTGATATCATGATCATTGCTACTTACTACCTATCATTATCTTCATCATTTACTGAATCATCATAAACTATATAATCACTATCATTATCTTTACCAATATCATTGTCATTAATATCACAACTTGTTATCATGAAACTCTAAATCTGATTTGAATTCAATACGAGACCAGAACATATATAATGAATTTCAGCCAACGTTGATATAACCGTGTCACGAATATGTCAGAATCCGTTGCAATATTGTCTGTTGCAATTTCTCTCTTGTGCTTGTTTATCCAAGTGTAAAGCAGCATAGCTCATCAACATCGGGGAGTCAATGCAGGCGCTAATAATATTGGTTAGGAATGTGAATGTTTTTTTTTCTCAATATGTTTTGATTTTAGAGCAGGTGAGATTTTGTTTTGATCATAGGACATATGCATTTTTTTGATAGGAGGGCATATACGAATTTGATTTGATAGAAGGGCATTTAGAAATTTGTTTTGGTTATAGGACGTATACGAAACTGTTTCGATGATAGGACATACTTGACTTAGCTTTGATTAAGGAGCACATAGGATTTTACTTTGATAATAGGGCAAAAGAAAACTTGTTTTTTTAGATAGGGTATATATGAATTTGCTATGAGAATATGACATATACGAATGTATTTTGATAATAGGGTACATACAAATTCATTTGAAAATAGGCCATACATGAAATAGCCCTGTCAATAAAGGCATATACGAAATTACTCTGATGACAAGCCATATTTGCATTTGGCAATTTGGCCTATGCCTGTCTTAATAATAAGGCTTTGCTTTTGATAATAATCTAACTTCGAATTTCCTTCCATAAAGTGACTTAAGTGTGATAGGAAAATCCCTCAACCACAACCTGCGAGAAGTGGACTAAGGACATGAGAGTGCCCTCCTAGGGAAGTCTATCTGGTCCACCCAGGAATCGAGACAAACACTGGTGGAGGAGGAGTAGAAGAAGGAGGAGGATCAAGAAGAAGAAGAAGATGAAGGAGAAGGAAGGGTATGAGGAAGAAGAAGAAGGAGATGAAGAAAAAGAAGGAAGGGTATGAGGAAGAAGAAGAAGAAGAAGATGAAGAAGAAGGAAGGCTATGAGGAAGAAGATGAAGAAGAAGAAGCAGAAGAAAAAAGAAGAGGAAAAAGGAGAAGAAGAAGAAGAAGGAAGAGTATGAGAACGACGACGACGACGAAGAAGAAGAAAAAGAAGAAGGAAGAGTATGAGGAAGACGAAAAAGAAGAAGAAGAAGAAGAAAAAGGAAGAGGAGGAGGGAGAAGAAGTAAAGAAGAAGAAGAAGAAGGAAGAATATGAGGAGGAGGAGAAGGATGAAGAAAAATGAAAAAGAAGGAAGAGGAAGAAGAAGAAGAAGAAAGAAGAAGAAGGAGATGAAGAAGAAGGAAGAGCAAGAGGAAGAAGAAGAGTAAAAAAGAAAAAGAAAAAGAAGAAGAAGAAAAACGAAGAGTAGGAGGAAGAGGAAGAAAATTAGGAGGAGAAGGAGGAAGAGGAGGAAGAGGATGAGGAGGAGGAAGAGGAAGAAGAAGAGGAAGAAGAGGAAGAGGACGAGCGGGTTTTGTGATGAAGAATGTCTCTTCGTCTATCCGTCGAAGAATCTTCGTCTATCCGTCGAAGGTCAAAGTGGAAGTGGACTTCAATTCTCTTCTCGAGACAATGACCGATCCTCTGACAAGCGACTTCCCTGTTTGGACTGAGCTTGGCAACACA
>BOPN01010204.1:17500-20590 GCA_017312705.2 Penaeus japonicus
GTCCTCCCACATTCCCTCCCTCCTCCATTCTTCCCTCACTCCCTCCCTCCCTCCTCACACATTCCCCCCTTCCCTCCCTCCTTCCCCCCTTCTCTCCCTCCCTTCCTCATCCCTCCCTCAGAAAATCCAGAGCCGGGTGCCACAGCTACATAGATGATCTGGTCCTCTATCGAATTATCCATTGGATATATCGTATTAGGGCTTTGAATGGGAAGAGAAGGGAAGGGAGGAAATTGAGAGGGAAGGGAGGAAGGGAGGAAGGGAGGGAGGGAAGGAAGGAGGGGGGGGGGGAGATGGAGGATAGGGCAACAAGGAGGAAGGGGTGGGGGGGAAGGGGGGGAGGAGAATGAGAGTAGGGCAAGGAGGAAGGAGTGGGGGGAGGGGAGGGGGAGACGAGAATGAGAGTAGGGCGAGGAGGAAGGAGTGGGGGGGGAGGGGGGAAGAATGGGGGGGGGGGAGCGTTAGAGGAAGGAAAATGTTATTATTGCTGTTCTACATAGATATCCTTATATACATGTCCCGTTTGATGACCATGTTATAATGTAATAACATTAATTACTGATCAAACATTTGGAATTTAGAACCCTAGTGCATCGAGCGTTTGTGGATGTTTGTGTGTTGTGTGTATGTTGTGTGTATGTGTGTGTGTGTGTGTGTTGTGTTGTGTGTGTGTGTGTGTGTGTTGTGTGTGTGTATGTGTGTGTGTGTGTGTGTTTGCATGTTTGTGTTATGCCAAGATGTTATTGATAGTCATTATTTCTCTTGAAATCTTTCTTTTCACAATAGGTTCATATGTTTAATATAATATAATCAACGAATCAAATAATACCGCATGCGGATACGGCCAATGAGAATAAAATAATTATCATCCTATTATTCAATGATATATAACAATAATATTAATGATAATTTATATGGTAATAACATAGACAGGGCTTTAACACAATACGTACATTCAGAACCATAACCTCTTAATAGCATAACAACAATATAACAACAACAACATAACAGCAATGATAACAAACAATAATAACAATAATAACAACATAACAACAATAATAGCAACAATAATAACAAACAATAATAACAATAATAATAACAATAATAACAACAATAATAACAAACAATAATAACAATAATAACAACATAACAACAATAATAACAAACAATAATAACAATAATAACAACATAACAACAATAATAACAAATAACAATAATAACAACAATAATAACAAACAATAATAACAATAATAACAACATAACAGCAATAATAACAAATAATAATAACAACATAACAACAATAATAACAAACAATAACAACAACAATGACTCACAACAACACTCACAACCCCCTCGCGAAAGGGAGTCAGTCACTTCACTCACTTCCCTTGTAATTCACTTCTTCTCTCTCTTCTGAGGAGATTTGTTATTCGTAAAATGTTCAGAGGCGACGGAGAGAAGGCTAGACGTGGAAATTTAATTGATTTCTCCTTAGCCGGGTTGCAAATCAATGGGAAGTTGATTATACAAATACGCCTGATGCATTAACCTGCGGAGGTCGGAGCCAGATTTGATTATCGTAACAATCTGCGAGCTGCTCGGAGGATAATGTCTTGTTAACTTAGGCTCATTTGAATAATATAGTCTAGAAGATATCGTCCGGTATGCAGGCTATCGTCTGCAGGTCTGACGAGGCACAGGGGAGGGTTTTGTTCAAGGAAATGAAAGGTGGAGCAACGTGGAGTAAGTGAGGAGAGGGGGAGCCAGGTGAGGACAGGTATACTGAAGAGAAGACAGGTCGAAGGGTCAGGTCAGGTGTTGGAAGGTTGGTCTGCAGGAGGTAGAGGCAGCCTGGGGATATGGAAAGGGAGGGAGAGGGGGGCGGGGGGGGGGGGAGATTATCATTGCAAGTTGAAATTGGGGAGCGTCATTTTTTTTTCTCCTGTTACTTCGCCTCTTCATGTCCCTTATTAAGAAACATTTAGAAGATATTTGGGGATGGATATTTGACAAGAAACGATAAATTCCACTGGCTAGTTTGTCTAAACAAGGAATTGTTCAAATAGCCTAATCTTAGTTATAGCTCTGAGTATGTGAAATAGGCTAGGCTGCACATACATAGGGTCCAAACGAATCATGCTGTTGGAAATCACATCGGCCTGAACTGAACCGGTCCTTCAAATACCCAAATGGGTTTTAGGTTTTAAAAAAGTGTCACAACCCGTTTGCCAATTAAAAAAAAAGAAAGGAAGAAAAAAGAATTATAGAGATGGTACTTAGCTTTGAGTATACCAGATTAACCAGTACCTTTGAAGAGTGATATTAAGTTTGTTGTGGCATAAAACTCATAAATAGAAAAGTCGCGTCAATTTGAATATTTTTTTTTTCGGTAAAGTAAGCAATAATTTCTGATGAAAGTCCTTATTATTAGATAGATTTTTTTTTGTCTGTTATACATTGTCTCTTTTTGTAAACAATATTTAGCTACTCATTCCACAAATGAATAAATATCTCCAAAGCATAGTGAAAGAACTGTAAGTGTGCTATAAAAATTATCAAAAACTAATTATAATCTTACGTAAAGTTTAGGACAAAACGGATAGACGTATCGTGCAGCTCATTTGTAAACATCCTATAAAATGATTAAGAGGGCCCAGCACCCCCTAATGCCCCCTTCCCTTTATATGCCGCACCTATGGGGCAGCTTGTCGATATGACCTTACCAGTCTGCGGGCATCGGACATGAAGATCAGCGGAAGGAAAAAATCCCTCCCCCCCTAAAAAAAAAAAAAAAAAAGAAGAAAAAAAAAAGAAGAAGAAAAAAAAAACGTCTTTGGTTACAGCGTACTTGAAAATCTTCTTGTTGAGACTGGCAACACTCTCATCGAAGTCCTGTATATGAGGAGATATATGTTACTGCGTAGGAAGTAGAGGGAAGTCTGGAGGGGCATTTCAACCGAGTAGATGAACCTACACACACACACACACACACACACTCGCACACACACACACGCATACACACACACACACACACACACACACACACACACACACACACACACACACACACACACACACACACACACACAC
>BOPN01010205.1:10000-12500 GCA_017312705.2 Penaeus japonicus
AAAGTGGGGGAGGGGAGGGGAGGGAGGGGAAAAAGCGGTAGGGAGTGGAAGGAAAGGGTGTTTTAATAGGGGAGGGAGGAGGGGGGGGAGGGGAAGGCGCTTCAGAGGGGGAGGGGAGATGGGGAAGAGTAGTGGGGTGTAGGAGGAGGGAAAGGATAAAAAGATAAGAGAACGAAAAAAGAAGTTTGTTTGTTTATTTATCTATATTGTCTATTAATTTATAGATCTATTATTTGTTTGTCCATTTGTTTATTTCATTCATCGATTAATCATCTATTTATTCATTTGTTTGATTATCTGTCTTATTCCTTTATTTCTCTCTCAATTAATTGATTTGTTTATCTATCTATATTGCTCATTTTTTGTTTATCTATCTATATTACTCATTTATTAATTTATCTCTTACTATTATTTTCATTTTTTTTTAAACCTCGATTAAGCTCTCGGTTCTCTTTATCTTCCTCCTCCTCCTCTTCCTCTTCTTCTTTCGCTTCTTTCTCCTCCTGGTCCTCCTCCTCTTATTCATCTCTTTCTTTCGCTTCTTTCTCCTCCTCCTCCCTCTCTTCCACCACCATCTCCTCGGTCTCCTTCTAATACTATTCCTCCTCCTCTTCCTCCTTCTTTTCCTCCTTCTTTTTCCTCTCATCTCGTTCTCTTTCCCTCCTCCTCCTCCTCATCTCGTTCTCTTTCCCTCCTCCTCCTCTTCCAACTTCTCTTCTTCCTTCTCTTCCTCCTATTCCTCCACTACCTCCTCCCCACCGCAACCTCCTTCTCCACCTCCTCCTCTTCCTTTTCCTCCTCTTCATCCTCCTCCTCTTCATCCTCCTCCTCCTCCTCCTCCCCCTCCCCCACCCCCTCCCCAAACACCATTTCAACATCTTCATCTCTCGTTTGTCATTAAAAAAAAAAAAAAAAAAATACTTCTCTCTTTCTCCTTCTTTTTTTTTCTTCCTCTTCCTTTCAGCTATTCAGAATATGCAAGATGACTCAGCAACCTCATCCCTTGCAATAAAACGAACAATAAGAACCCCTCGGAGTGTTGCAGCGACACCTTCTTCTCGCTATATCATCTCTGAGTGTTGCCAGAAGTCCCGGATATCTCTCGCGCTCGCTCACTGTTGCCAAAAACGAGGGTACGAAAAATGGGGGTGGATTCTTCTCTTAAAGGCAACAAGAGTTTCTGTATTTAGCATATCTTTACCAATACTTGAAGGCGAAGGCGTCTGGGGGGAGAGGGGGAGGGAGAGGGGAGAAGAGGAAAAGAAGAAGAGGAAGAGGAAGGGGGGAGGGGGGGTTGTCATGGCAACCAGAGGCCTTTGACGTTTGGTAATTATGTTCTTATTTTCAACGGAGTTGTTATTGTTGTTATTGTTGTTATTGTTATTTCTTTTTGGTCTCAATAATTGGAATTGTTGTTTTGTTGCACGTCTGGTCTGATGCAAAGCTCTTTTGTCTGTTTGTCACACCCTTTCTTTCTTACTTTTTCTTTCTTCCTTTCTTTCTTTTTTTTCTCTCTCTCTCTCTCTCTCTCTCTCTCTCTCTCTCTCTCTCTCTCTCTCTCTCTCTATATATATATATATATATATATATATATATATATATATATATATATATATATATATATATATGTATTTATTTATTTATTTATTCATCCATCCATCTCTCTCTGTCTCTGTCTGTCTCAATCTTGCTCAAAAACACACATATACTCCTTATTCCCACACGCACACATGCACACACAACCACCCTCCCTCCTTTCTAATCCCTCTTCTTCCCTCTCAACCCCTCCAACCCCTTCTCTCCCTCCCTCCCTCTCCCACCCCACTCTCTGCCCCCCCCCCATCCTTCCTCCCCTCATTCCCAACCCTCTCCATCTCACTCCTCTCCCACCCCATCACCTCTCCCTTATCCCTCTCATCTCACTCCCCTTCCCCCTACCTACCACCCCTTACTCCTTTACCCCTCTACCTCCCCAACCCCCACCCCAACGAAAAAGGCTGAGACCAGGAGGAAGCCGAAGCAAGTGTTCGCGAATGGCAATTAATATCAAATTGATATCGTCAACTGGTCTGAAAGTCTTAGAAGGGCTGGGAGCTCTTGCCTTAGAGACAGAATGTCATCAGATGTCACTTGGCCGTTCTTAAGATCAAGGATTCGGATGACATTTTAGGGTTGATATTCCATTCCAAAAGGGTCGATGAGAAAGTTGGATTTCAACCGAGAGGCTGAGGAAGTGTTGGAGGGGATGCGAGAGGTGGTAGGGGGAGGAGGGAGGGGGGGGAGGGAGGGGAGTGGGGGAGAGAGTGGGGGGAGGGGAGGGTGGGGGTGGTGAGGGGAGGGGAGTAAGGGGAGGGGGGTGGCAGAGGAGGGAGTGGGGAGGGAGGGGGGTGGGGAGAGGGAGGGGAGGTGGAAGGTGGGATGGGGAGGGAGTGGGGGTAGTGAGGGAGAGAGGGAGGGATGGGTGGGGGTAGGGGGGAGGTGGGAGGTGGAGGTGAGGGGG
>BOPN01010205.1:22500-25180 GCA_017312705.2 Penaeus japonicus
GATGGAGGGGAGGGAGGGATGGATGGAGGGGGAGGGTGGGGGGGAGGGAAGGAGGGGGTGGGGGAGGAAGGGTGGGAGGGGAGGGGGTGGGAGGGAGAGGAGGGGAGGGAAAGGGAGGGAGAGGAGGGGAGGGAAAGGGAGTGGGAGGGGAGGGGGTGGGAGGGGAGGAGGGGGAAGAGGGGAGGGAAAGGGAGGGGGGGAAGGAAGGGAAAGGGGAATAAGGGGAGGCGAGGGGAGGAAGAAGGGGGAAGAAGGGGGGAGAGATGGAGGGGAGGGATGGAGGGAAGGGGGTGGGGGAAAGGGAAGTAAAGGAGGGATGGATAGGTTCGAGGGAGGGGATGGGTGGGAGAAATGGAGGAGATGTGTGGGAGCGAGGAGAGGGAAGGATTAATGTAATGGGAATGAGAGGTGGGAGGGGTATGTGGGAAGGGGTGGATTGGAGGAGGGGAGAGGGGGAGGAGGTATGGAAGTGAGGGATGGGAGGGAAGGAGAAAGAGTGTGAGAGAGAGAGGGAGATAAAGAGAGACAGAGAGAGAGAGAGAAAGAAAGAGAGGGAGAGAAAGAGCGAGAGAGAAAGAGGGAGAGAGAGAACAAGAGAGATAGACAGACAGAAAGAGAGATAGACATACAGAAAAATAGATACACGCACACGCACGCACAGACATAACTATCCCCACCCATTTTCTGACGAAGAAAATATGAATGAGATGAAAAGAGGAAGGGGGAAGATAAGGAAAAAGAAGAGACGAACGGAATTGGAGAAACAAATGAAAACGGAAGGCAGATAATATACGATGGAGAAAATAGTAATAACACCAACTATAACTGTTATTTTAACTGTTATGAAAACTATATTCATATTACTACTATGCTACAACTGTTACTACTACTACTATTATTATTACTACTACTACCATAGTGATAATGATGGTAATAATGCTGATATCACTACTATTAGTTAATAATGTTAGTAGTATTGATAGTAGTAGTAGTTCTCGTCGTGATAATAACAATGATGATAATGATGAATACTACTACAACTAATAATAACTATAAAAGTAATCAAAATGATAGCGGTGAATAGATGATAAACAGTGATTAAAATAAAGATGATAGTAATAATTACATTAATAATGATAGTATAATGATATTAATGATAATAATAGTAATGATAATAATGATAATAATGATAATAATAATAATAACAATATAATAATGATAATAATAATAATGATAATGATAACAACAATAATAATAATGATAATAACAGCAGTAGTAATACTATGATTATAGTACTTATGATAATAGAAACAATAAAATGATGATGATAATACTAATGATAATGATAGTGATGATAATTGTGTTGAGGATAACATTATCAATAATGATAATGATAATAATGATGATAATAATAATGATGTAAATAACAATATTGGGAATAATAATGATGTTAAGGATGATCACAATGATAATAACAATAATGAAAATTATATAAATAATAACAAAAATGATAATAATAACTATGGAGATAACGATAATAATGGCAATGATAATGGTCATAAAGGCAATAATCCTTATAATAACATTGATTATGATGATAGCAATTATAGTTATAAAAATAACAATTATAATCATAATGATGAACATTATAACGATAACAATAATGATGACAATGTAATGAAGGATAAGGATACTAGAGTAATAGTAATATTGATGATAATGATGATAATAATTAAAATGGTAATAATGATGATGATAATTAGCATTGTTAGTTCTAACATCATTACTCTTGTTGTTGTGGCTATTATCATTGTTGTTATTATTATTTCCATTGTTAGTATTATTATCAAATCAATGATAGAAATATTGGCAACTATGTTAATGATAATTAAGATGATGATGATAACAGTTAGAGAAAACAGAGTGTAGATCAAAATTGTCGTTATGAAAATTATTATGATCATTATCTTTGTTATCATTATTGTCATTGTCTTTTATTATCATCATTATCCTCATTATCCTTATCATCGTTACTGAAGCTAAAAGAGTAGCAGTACCATTACCATCACCTTATTGTTGCCATGATATTGGAATTATGAATATCATTTTTATATTGATATTACTGTTATTGTTGTTAGGGTATTGTATTTGTCGTTGTGTTTATACTGACTTTTGGTTATTCTTCTTTTTTTTCTCTCTTCCTTATCTCTCTCTCTCTCTCTCTCTCTCTCTCTCTCTCTCTTTTTCTCTTTCTCTCTCTTACTTGAAACACCCATCTCTCTCTCTCTCTCTCTATTTCTCTTGAAACTCTCTATCCTTGAAACACCTATCCCTCTCTCTCTCTCTCTTCCTTACCTCTCCCATTCTCACCTCTATACTCCCCCCCCACTCCCACCCTAAACGCTTCCACCTCCCCCCACCCTCCTCCACCTCCCCCCACCCTCCTCCACCTCCCTCCCACCCTCCTCCACCTCCACCTCCCCGACCCTCCTAAACCTCCCCCATCCCCCTCCACCTCCCCCAACCCCCCCTCAACCACTCCACCCCCATCCCCCACTCCCACCCCCCACCCCACTTACTCCCTGGACTATAAAACTTCTTCAGGGCTGCCATTAATATTTGATTCTTCCCTTGTCACTGTCAAATTCTCTCTCTGACTGAATGAAATTACAAACTTTAT
>BOPN01010206.1:5000-15000 GCA_017312705.2 Penaeus japonicus
GAGAGAGAGAGAGAGAGGAAAAGAGAGAGAGAGAGAGAGAGAGAGAGAGAGAGAGAGAGAGAGAGAGAGAGAGAGAGAGAGAGAGAGAGAGAGAGAGAGAGAGAGAGAGAGAGAGAGAGAGAGAGAGAGAGAGAGAGAGAGAGAGAGAGTGGAAGAGAGAGAGAGAGAGAGAGAGAGAGAGAGAGAGAGAGAGAGAGAGAGAGAGAGAGAGAGAGAGAGAGAGAGAGAGAGAGAGAGAGAGAGAGAGAGAGAGAGAGAGAGAGAGAGAGAGAGAGAGGAAAAGAGAGAGAGAGAGAGAGGAGAGAGAGAGAGAGAGAGAGAGAGAGAGAGAGAGAGAGAGAGAGAGAGAGAGAGAGAGAGAGAGAGAGAGAGAGAGAGAGAGAGAGAGAGAGAGAGAGAGAGAGAGAGGGAGAGAGAGAGAGAGAGAGAGAGAGAGAGAGAGAGAGAGAGAGAGAGAGAGAGAGAGAGAGAGAGAGAGAGAGAGAGAGAGAGAGAGGGGGGGGGGGAAGAGAGAGAGAGAGAGAGAGAGAGAGAGAGAGAGAGAGAGAGAGAGAGAGAGAGAGAGAGAGAGAGAGAGAGAGAGAGATAGATTTGATTTGATAAATTTATTACGCTCAGATGGCGGCAATCAATAATACATACCTCAGTAACTACATAAAACAATGTCACGCAGGACACTCTGGAATCAATATTAGCAGTACCACAGTAATAGTAAAACAAAAACCATAATAACAATATCAATAGTAATAATAATAAAAATAACAACAATAAGAGTGATAATAATAATAATAATGCCAATAATAAATGAAGTTATTGATAATAAGACAATGAGTAAGTAGTCAAATAAACAAGTGAGTGAGTATGAAATGATATATGAACACATAGCTACACATTTAACATCCACCAAAATTTGGAAACCTTGTGAGAAGCAAGTCCAAATTATCATCCTGTAAGAGATATTTACAAACAGAAATTAGATCTTGTCCCTGAGGTAGCAGATCTCTTACTATAGGGCAGGCGAGGCAATAGTGTTGGAGAGTATTGGCGTTGGCGAGCTGACACAATGTGCAGGTAGAGTAGGCATATCCTCAGCCTGGGAGACCTGCCACACTGGTCGGTAGCCCAACCTGAGCCTAGCACTCACTACATTATGTCTGCGGACCATTAGACCATGGCGACGATATTTGTGTGGCACATCGATGAAGTTGTCATAGTGCTGTATGGATACACTCTGTGCACGCTCAGCATCCCTACGAGCCACTGTGTGGGCATGTATTGCAGAAAACAGGATAGTTTTGTAACGACGTAAGGAGGATGGGGCACGAATCACAGGTAATTCAAAAGCACAGGCATCCTTGGCTAAACTATCCACAGTATCATTTCCAGTAAGGCCCACATGAGATGGCACCCACAAAAAGGACACAACCAGTGCATTATCATGGGCATTGGCTAATTGACACAGTATATCTTGCACTAAATGGTAATTTATGGGTCTTGAAGAGGAAAGGGCGTGAAGGGCAGACCTGGAGTCGCAGATAATAACTCCAACCTCTCAGTAAAGAGGGTGACAGCATCCAACAAGCTACTCAATTCACAATAGGTGGAACTCGACGAGTCAGGCAGGCGACGGCCAACCCACCCATGCCTTCCAGGTGGCTCCATGGTGGGGGAGAACACGGCACATGCAGCACTCCCATCCGCCTGCAGTGAGCCGTCGACGTAGTGATGGTTCGAGGCGGGGATTGATGCAGATGCACTATGGATGGTCTGCAAGGCCAATTGTTTCTGAAGAAGGGGATTGGCCATTTTTGATGTGGGAGTGAAAGACACAGCTGGGAGAGGTATTCGCCAGGGAGGCAAAGCAGAAGTAATTGCAGCAGCAGGGACATCAATGGCCAACCTCTGGAAGTCAGCACACACTGTACGGATGAGGTTACATCCACCTGGCCGAAGCAAAGGCCTAGGCAAGTCAGGGTTGAGTGCTGCCTGGATGACATTAGAGTAATGAGGAGCCAGATGGGGAGACTGTAAACACTTGATACTGAAATAAGTCACATTTGCATATATCCTGTCAGAAATTGGGGTTAAATTGAGCTCAGTCAGCATATTAACTATTCTGGTGGAGGCTGGAGAACCCAGGATAAACCGCATGACTCTGTTCTGAAATTTGTCGAGAGGTTGCAGTGTTGTCTTGGAGAGCTGACAGAGGGCAGGAGAAAGGTAGTCAATGACTGATCGAAGAAACAATATATAGATGGTCTTAGCAATAGGGATAGAAATCCCTTTTACATTATTGGCAAGCCACTTGACAGGTATGAACCGCTGCTCTAGTCTATCTGTCTTTAACAATGGGATGGATTCTTTGCCGGGCAGGTATGGTTGGGGTGACACGCACTGGGACACCTAGGTATGTGTACTGTGTACAGTGAGGGATAACATTGCCTCCCACAGTGAAGACTGGTAGTGTCCAGGGTTTTTTGGTGGAGTATATCCTACTCTTTTCAGAGGAAATGACGAGACCACAAGCAGCTGATGATGCATGAAATGCATGAAGGAGGACCTGAAGATTTTGGGGTGACTCAGAGTGGACGCAGATGTCATCAGCATAACATGTGACTGAGGACGCCACCCTGTGGAGTACCCAATTCAAAACTTTTAGAGGTACTGCATGTGCCTCTAAAAAGAACTCTTGCAGTCCTGTCACTGAGATAACTTCTAATCCACCTCAACAGGTTGCCTTTGACATCAAAATTCACAAGTTGCTCAAGAATGATGTCCCGGTTTGCAATATCGAAGGCACTCTTGAGATCAATGAATGCAACAACACTGGAGGGTGAGAGGTGGGTATAAAGTTCAAGAAGGCAGTGGTGTGTCCCTCGTTCAAGCAGAAAGCCATACAGTCGTGGTGAAAGCTTAGATTGGAGATGAAACATAAGACGGTTTAGAAAAATTCTTTCAAGCACCTTACTAAAGCATGAGGTCAGGGAGATAGGACGAAATTTATCAGTGCCAGGTTTGGGTATTGGTATTATAATGCTGGATGTCCAAGCATGTGGCACATAGCCTCTCTGAAAGCACATGTTAAACAGTTGTAAGAGAGGGTTACCTGGAACCTTAAGGAGAAGACGTAAGGTAGAATAAGTGATTCCATCCTCACCAGGTGCTGTTGCAGCACCACGACTGAGGGCACACTGAAGCTCCTGTGGTGTGATAGGCACTTCATCTTCTTCATCTGCCTGTAGCAATGCATCCACCAAACGAAGTGAACGAAGGCCTGCATTGGAAGACAGGGCATTTCGGACAGGAACTGGAAGGTTACTAATTCGCGATTGCATAGACCAAGTGTCTATTAGTGATTGGGCATATTCCATTGGGCTGCGATGGAGAGCAGTTCGGGGCCGTTTTTTTACTATCCTGTTGATTTTATGCCACATGGACCCAACGCTCGTGAGATGATTTAAGCTGTCAGTAAGGGCATGCCGTGAGTCAGTCTGGACACACTGTTGTAGACCTATCAGTTCATCACGAGATGTTTGATATTGACGAAGACGGGCAGAGGTTGGATGTCTTTGGAAGGCAATGCCATGCTCTACTGCCTTTTTCTCTTCCTGTAGAAGACGGACATCAATTGACCCTGTGGGAGATTCAGGATGTCGAGCGAGGTGAAGTTTGGTGACGTACTGGGTGTAAAAGTCGTGAGTTGACTTAACCAGTGAGGAATATAACTCATCTGGGGAGTGAATGTTGAACATAGGGAGCAGAGCAGTCATGTAGGAAATATACATTGGGCAGTACTTGGGAGGTATCCTGATGCATGCGCGGGTATAAGGGGAGGGAGGTGAAGCAGGTACTGAGTAGTAAAGGCCAAGGGCAATGTGGTCCAAGAAGAGTGCAGGGATAACGAAGCATTTGACACGTGATGCTATCAGTCCTGATGTGATGATGTGGTCCAGGGTACCTCCATGGGAATGTGTGGCACCACCAGTATCCCAGCGTGTGAGTCTATATCTGCGGATAAAATGAAGGAGTCGAGGTCCGTTCCGATTAGAGATTGGGGAAGTATCTCCCAGGTCAGGATGTCGGGAATTGAAGTCCCCCATGTAGACAAAACCATGCATTGTTGGCAGAGGCAAAGCAGTCAAGTTAATTATTCCCGGGGCAGAATAGACATTACATAATCGTAACTTGTCGTGCCCCATTGTCACCTCAAGCAGTTGAAATGTCATGTCTGCATCAACAGATGTACGAAGAAGCTGGTGTGGCACAGAGGAATGCACATATATTATAAGACCATTTCTGGCTGGGTGGACATAGGATGTGTAGCCAGAGAGTGGAGGAGCTTGTCGCTCACCAATCACAAGGCCAACAAAGGCCTCCTGAAGGAAAATGACAGAGGGATTGTGCTTATATACATATCCCTTTAGAGCTGTAAGTTTTGCCAAGTCCCTTATACTGCAGGCATTCCAAGAAATGACACGTAATTCCATATCACTATCGAAGTTTCACTTTGACTTTGCGTGAACTGTGAGCAGATGTGGTCGGAGGGTGTGCATTAGCCTGTTTTGTACTATGTGATGGTGGGGTACTAGGCGATGCGGTCTGATCTTGTGAATTTGGTCGGGAAGTGAAATCCTGAAGTTTAGCATCTATTGAAGAAATTGTATTAATCAATGCCTTTTGACCTTCAATAAGAGTGGTGAGTAGGGTGTCCATGTTGGATTGCTTGGTAGTGAATTCAACCATGCGTGCTTCAAATCTATCATATTTTTCCTCAAGAGATTTGCAGCGAGCCATGAGGGTAGCAACAGTTGAACGAAGCTCGAGAATCTGGGCAGACTCTGTGGAAACAGGTGCAGTTGGCTTAGAGACAGATGGTGGTGGAGGAGGCGGGGCTGGTTGCGTCACAGTGCATCTGCCACAACCATGCCATACATTAACTCCTTGTTCATGACACCGAGGACACTTCCAGTGGATGTTGGTAGGGGCAGGTGGGTTGGGTGGTTGCATAGTGCTGATAGCCACTGAAGAGTCAGGAAGAGGTGGAGGAGGGGTGCGGTGAGGGCAGCTACGGGAGTCGTGGGTATCAGCACACCATGCACACTTCTCTGTCGCACTGCAATAGCGTGATATGTGACCGACTCCCCAACATCTGTAACATGTTGGCATGTCATCTTTGAGCCTGCGTATTTCACAGTCAGGAAGACAGGGCAGGAAACTGAAGGAGACGGTGGCAGGGGGTGGGTCAGGCAGGTTCCAGGTAACTACAATACGATTAATTGGCACTCCATCTTGTCGGAAACGGCGGGCAGAGTAAACACCAGGAAGCTCCAGGGCGAAGGAGGGGTTTATATCCACGGGATATCGAGTTACCAAATAACTTGGGTATTTTCGAGGCCTATATGGGGAATCTTGAACATCAAGAGTGAGGGAAAGAACGTCACCCGCAGTCACTTGCTCGACGATGTCCTGGCAGGACCTAGCAACATACACGAACCTTGACTTGACAGCTGCCATCTTAACCTCGGCAAGATCCCTTTGTAGATGGAATAGTTTACTGACTTCAGCAAGCCAACGAAGTTTTAATTCCACAGATGGATTGTCTCTAAAGGCAAGCTTTACGTAGTCAGCACGGGGAGCAAAAGCTGGTAGCACAGGTGTGGGGGCTGCAGCAGGTCTATGAGGAGGTAAGTTCCTAGATGAGGCGACGAGGGTTGGCATAGGCTTAGCTGTCTTGGCAGCAGGGGCACGTGATTCACTCTCACTGTCAGACCCAGACATGTCCTCAATAGGCCGTTTACCAGATGTGGCAGGGCCACAGGCAGGGTGGGGAGCGTCGGCCGTGGGTGCTGCTCTTGACGCAACGGCAGGGCTATGTATTTGTGAGCTCGTCAACGGTGGCCAGTGTGTATTATTGCCATCTTCGTTCTCATCACTAAGAACTAAATCAGTTTATAAGTCAGCTAGTGTAGCGGGTCCAGTGTAATCCATGGCGTAAACTGTAGGGTAGACAATGACGGCACGAGTCAGCAGGGCGACAGAGATGACGTAGTCATGACGTCACAGGCTCCCAGTGCGCATGCACAGTGGCGGCCAAAATGGCCGAGGAGAGCCCCAGCCCGGCGTCCGATTTTCTTATGACTACTGAGACTAAGTCTAGGCACCTCCAAATTATACACTAGCACAAACGGATCCCTGGGTCTTACTATAGGCACAGCGTATATCCTTGCAGGAACAGGTCGCTAGAGCCTTCACAAGAGATGAAATATCAGGGAGGCCAAACTCGGGTTTGTTTACACTTTCAAATCTTGCGCGGGAGAGGGAGAGAGAGAGAGAGAGAGAGAGAGAGAGAGAGAGAGAGAGAGAGAGAGAGAGAGAGAGAGAGAGAGAGAGAGAGAGAGGAAAAGAGAGAGAGAGAGGAAAAGAGAGAGAGAGAGAGAGAGAGAGTGAGAGGAAAAGAGAGAAAGAGAAGGAAAGAGAAGGAGAAGGAGAGAGAAAGAGAGAGAGAGAGAGAGAAAAGAGAGAGAAAGAGAGAGAGAGAGAGAGAGAGAGAGAGAGAGAGAGAGAGAGAGAGAGAGAGAGAGAGAGAGAGAGAGAGAAAGAGAGAAAGAGAAGAAAGAGAAAGAGAGAGAGACAATAGAAGGGAGAGAGAGAGAGAGAGGGAAAAAAAGAGAGAGAGAGGGAAAAAAGAGAGAGAGAGGGAATAAAAAGAGAGAGTGGGAATAAAGAGAGAGAGAGGGAAGAGAGAGAGAGAGAGAGAGAGAGAGAGAGAGAGAGAGAGAGAGAGAGAGAGAGAGAGAGAGAGAGAGAGAGAGAGAGAGAGAGAGAGAGAGAGAGAGAGAGAGAGAGAGAGAGAGAGAGAGAGAGAGAGAGAGAGAGAGAGGAAAAGAGAGAGAGAGAGAGAGAGAGAGAGAGAGAGAGAGAGAGAGAGAGAGAGAGAGAGAGAGAGAGAGAGAGAGAGAGAGGGAGAGAGAGAGAGAGAGAGAGAGAGAGAGAGAGAGAGAGAGAGAGAGAGAGAGAGAGAGAGAGAGAGAGAGAGAGAGAGAGAGAGAAAAGAGAGAGAGAGAGAGAGAGAGAGAGAGAGAGAGAGAGAGAGAGAGAGAGAGAGAGGAAAAGAGAGAGAGAGAAAGAGAAGGAAAGAAAAAGAGAAGGAGAAAGAAAGAGAGAGAGAGAGGAAAAGAGAGAGAGAGAGAAAGAGAAGGAGAGAGAAAGAGAGAGAGAGAGAGAGATAGAATGAGAGAGAGAGAGAGAGAGAGAGGAAAAGAGAGAGAGAGAGAGAAAGAGAAGGAAAGAGAAAGAGAATGAGAGAGGGAGAGAGAGAGAGAGAGAGAGAGAGAGAGAGAGAGAGAGAGAGAGAGAGGAAGAGAGAGAGAGAGAGAGAAGAGAGAGAGAAAGAGGAAGAGAGAGGGAGATAGATAGATAGATAGAGAGAGGAAAAGAGAGGAAGATAGATATATAGATATATAGAGAGAGAGAGATAGAAAGAGAGAGAGAGAGAGAGAGAGAGAGAGAGAGAGAGAGAGAGAGAGAGAGAGAGAGAGAGAGAGAGAGAGAGAGAGAGAGAGAGAGAGAGAGAGAGAGAGAGAGAGAGAGAGAGAGAGAGAGAGAGAGAGAGAGAGAGAGAGAGAGAGAGAGAGAGAAGAGAGAGAGAAAGAGGAAGAGAGAGAGAGAGATAGATAGATAGAGAGGGGAAAAGAGAGAAAGATAGATAGATAGAGAGAGAGAGAGAGATAGTAAGAGAGAGAGTGAAGCATCAAAAAAGCTAAATACTTTTGTCTACCACGCTCTACATTCCAGACTTCCTTCCAGCGTAACCACTGCTGGGAAATGATGATGGGAACCCCTCCATATAACCGGGATGTCTGGAACAGACAGACAAACCGGGATCGACTGTGCTACCACTGACGCCTGATTTTTCCGCCTGCTTATACGTGTCGTATTAGTGTTTATTACTGTAATTATTATGCTGTAGAGTATGATATATATCGTGTAGCATAACGTCAGACTTTCTGCGTCATGGAATAACGTCTGGCACCTATTTTGTGTGACTAAGATAACCATCACAGAGAGAATAAAAAAAAGATAGCGAGACAAAGAAAAGAGAGAGAGAAAGAGAGAGAGAGAGAGAGAGAGAGAGAGAAGAGAGAGAGAGAGAGAGAGAGAGAGAGAGAGAGAGAGAGAGAGAGAGAGAGAGCGAGAGAGAGAGGAAGGGAAGGAAGGAGGGAGGGAAATAGAGAGAGAAAGAGAGAGAGAGAGAGAGAGAGAGAGAGAGAGAGAGAGAGAGAGAGAGAGAGAGAGAGAGAGAGAGAGAGAGAGAGAGAGAGAGAGAAAGAGAAAGAGAGAGAAATGAAGGGGGGGAAGGAGAGCGAGAGAGAGAAAGATATATATATGTATATATATATATATATATATATATATATATATATATATATATACGTATATATATATATATATATATATATATATATATATATATATATATATATATATATATATATATATATATATATATATATATATATATATATATATATATATATATATATATATATATATATATATATATATATATATATATATATATATATATATATATATATATATATATATATATATATATATATATATATATATATATATATATATATATATATATATATATATATATATATATATATATATATATATATATATATATATATATGTATATATATATATATATATATATATATATATATATATATATATATATATATATTATATATATATCTGTGTGTATGTGTGTGTGTGTGAGTGTGTATCTTGCTACAGGTAGCCAGGCGTGTCCGAGACACTCCAAATGACAACCGGGGATAATGATCATGATCGCAAAGTGACCGCGGCAACCCTTCAGCAGGTAAGCGTGTGAGCGCCCAGCAGGTGATCACAAGGGCCCTGAGCAGGTGACCTCGAGGTACACGCCTTGTGCTAACGGTAATCGATGAATCCTAAGGACCAGGAGTAGCGCGGGAGACAGCCCCCCCCCCCCAAGAGACCCTCAGTGGCACTAATGAGAGTCCTTGACACTCACCTGCGCTTTAATAGTCAATCTCGTCACTTGATTGATTCAGGAGGACAATCTGTGTTCGTAAATGGAGCTTTGGGGTCTATCAGCTGGGAGGAGTATTTAGAGAGAGGTCGGAGAAAGGAGAGGTATGCCTCTAGGTTGTCTTCAAATATTGATAAGAGACAGCAAAATGAAATCTCATTGCTAAAGCCAAACAAATGTAAGTCTATATATAAGAGAGAGAAAAAATATCTGGGATAAAATTTATTTGGGCGTCGAGTTTTGGCTGTTCTTTTGACTGATTTCTCCCCCTTTATCATTTAGTTAATGACTACAAGGAAACGTTGATTTACCATAAATTACATTAATGAAATAAATAAATATTGTGTGTACATGTATATGTCTATATATATGTGTGTGTGTACGTGTGCGTTTCTCTGCCATTGCGAACACTGGAACTTTCAACCTCTTAGAATATTAATTAGAATGCATATGAGCAGAGAGGATACTTGAATGAATACTTTCATAGTACCCTTCAGCCTCTTACTCACTATACTTGAGCTTAAAGCTAAGGCTACGGATACCTGAATAAAACCCAAAGAAACAAAACCAAAAAACTGTCACATCTTTCCCTCTTCTACCATTTCCTTGTCACCTGTCTATATACACTGCTGGCTACCAACGGAATTGGAATTAAAACTGGACATTTTCGGGAACATTTTCTTTTGCTCTTCAAAGGAGCAACTATATTCAAGAATAAAGAAAAATCATAACAAAATAAATTTACTAATGGCAAGGTGATACGATAGTTTAGGCATCAAACAGCATTCCGACCTCAACATTTGGCGGGAGGAGAGCGGCCGAAGGAAAGAGGCGAAGGCAAGCTAGTTTTTGAAGCTTAATACGCGATGGTAATGTAGCTTGGTACAGTATAGAGTGTCTAAGGAGATTTCTGTA
>BOPN01010207.1:0-2500 GCA_017312705.2 Penaeus japonicus
GGAGAGGAAAATGAGGAAGAGGAGGAGAGAGGAGGGAAATGAGTTGGAGGAAAAAGGAGAGAGGAAGAGAGATGGGAGAAAGAAGTGGAGTAAAACGAGAAATAAGAGGAAAAGGTGAAAAAGAAGAAAAAATATTGGGAAGGCGAGGAAGAAGAAAGAGGGAAAAGGGGGGTGATAAAGGAGATGGAGGAGTGGGGGAGGGGGGAGGGGGGGGAGGACGAGGAAAAGGAAGAGTCTGACGACGTGTTGGGGAGTGGGGGGGGGGAGAAAAAGGAGGAGATAAGTGGTGGTAGAAGAGCACATGAGAATAGGAGGGAAATAGAGAAAAGGAGAAAAAGAGGAGAGAAGGCGAGGGAGGAGAAAATAAGAGAGAAGGGGGAAAGAATAGAAAGAGAAGGAGAGGAGGAGGAAGATAAGAAGCAAAGTCGTGGTGACACCTTCAGATGAGAGGGGGGAGGGAGGGAGTCGGGAGGGGGTCGGGAGGGGGTTAGGAGGGGGATGGGAGGGGTACACAGGAGAGGAGAGGGCGGTGCAATATAATCTTTGGTATGTGATGCAAATACGTACACATGTACACGCACACGCTTGCAAGCGCATATTGTACCCATGCACTTATTTAGCAAGTATGTTAAGCACACACACACACACACACACACAAGTTCTCCCCTCCTCTCCCCTCTTCTCCCCTCCCCTCCTTCCCCTCCTTCCCCTCCTTCCCCTCCCTCCCCCTTTCCACACCGGCTAGTATGCCATAGACATACATAATACATACGAAATTTGATAACCATCCTTGTAATATCTCATAAGACAGAGATTAAGACGTAAAAAATCACATGACCATCCCTACATCTCCCCCCCTCCCCTTCCCCCCTCCCCCTCCCCCTCCACCCAAACCTCTTCCCTTCCCCTTCCCTTATCACCCACCAAAAGTTTTCTGAAAGATTATAAAAGGCATGATTTTGTCTCCTTTGAAAAGACCTGAACATCAGTTATTAATACGTTATATTACTATACTTTTGGGTTGACATTCTCATCCCCTCTCCCTTCACCTCTTCTTCTTCCCTTCGTCTCTGCCCCTTCCACTCCCCTTCCTCTCCTTTTCTATCACCTACCCCTCCCCTTCATCCCTCCCCATCCTTCCTTTATCTCTCTCCCTTCCCATCATCCCCTCCCCATCCATACTATTCCCCCATCACCCCCCCCCCCATCTTCCTCCTTCCCCAACCCCTCCCCAACCCTCCCTTTCCTCCTACCTTCCCCAAAACAACCCCCCCCCTTCACCCCCTCACCCCCAACTCCCTCCCCTCCCACCCTCACCCCTCACCCACCCTCACCCTCACCCTCACCCCCCCACCCCTCACCCCACCCTCACCCCCGACTCCCTCACCCCCGACTCCCACCCTCGACCCCCACCCTCACCCCACCCCCACCCTTCCCCACCATCATTAACTCGCGGATGCCCCATGAAGAGATTGACAAGGTCATGATCAGGTGACCCGGAATCCAGATAAGGTTCCGCGTCCCATGGCTCAGGGGGTCAACGTTAGGCCGAGCGTCGACGAACAAACAGGTGTGGAGAGGGATCGCTTCGGAATGACGTATGGGG
This sequence comes from Penaeus japonicus, assembly GCA_017312705.2. Lineage (NCBI taxonomy): Eukaryota > Metazoa > Arthropoda > Malacostraca > Decapoda > Penaeidae > Penaeus > Penaeus japonicus. Next base: position 1,607 of record BOPN01010207.1, read on the forward strand.
GGAGGGGGGGAGGGGAGGGGGATGAGGAGAGTGGATGTGATGGAGGGGGGGGGGGACGCAGGTGGATGAGGTGGTTATGGAGGAAGGAAGGAGTGAGATATAGATATAGACAGAGAGACAGACAGACAGACAGAGAAACTGACAAAAAAAAAACAGAGTGACAGAAGGAGAGACTGTCAGACAGACAGAGAAACTGACAAAAAAAACAGAGAGACAGAAGGAGAGACTGTCAGACAGACAGAGAAACTGACAAAAAAAACAGACATAAAGAGAGATAACCAAACAAACAGACAGAGAGACAGACACACAGACAGGCAGACAGACTTCCATATAGATAAAATAATCAAAAGAAAGAAAAGAGAAATAAAAAAAACATCCCCGACAATCACATCAAGAAGTCACGTCCAAAGAACAGGTGAACAACTAAATGAGTAACTAAATGAGTCTTCACATACTCACGATGAGTCGCTTCCTGTCTGGCAGTGAGTCAGTCGAGCGGAAATGATCTTCGTCTCACGGCTGTTCGAGGAGATGAATTTGATATGACAACAATCAGAAGAGACGACACTTTCCTGCCTGTGATAGGAGGCTTGTCCTCATTCATCTGTTGTCGCATTTTCCTGCTCTTTTCGTCGTTGTTTTGGGTCGTTTTGTTTTTTTATTTTCGTGAGTGTATCGTCGTTGAAATGTATATTAGTTATTATCTTATTATCGTCAGTGGTTATGTAATGTGGCGTTCTGTTCCATCGTATTTGGATGGTTACAAACACGTTACTTGTTAAACACTGTGTGAATAACAGGATTCATGGAAATGTATTATGAGAGGGAGAGTGGGAGGGAGGGAGGGAGGGAGAGAGAGAAGAAGACAGAGAGAGAGAGAGAGAGAGAGAGAGA
>BOPN01010207.1:22500-25168 GCA_017312705.2 Penaeus japonicus
CTCCCTCTCCTCCTTCTCCTTCACCTTCTTCTCCTCCTTTGTCTCTTCCTCCTTCTCCTCCTCTTCCTTCTCCTCCTCCTCCTTCTCCTCGTTCTCGTTCTTCTCCTCCTCCTTCGCCTCTTCCTCCTTTTCCTCCTCCTTCTACTTCTCCTCCTTCGCCTCTTCCTCCTCCTCCTCCTCCTTCGCCTCTTCCTCCATCTCCTCCTCCTCCTTCCCGTCCTCCTTCTCCTTCACCTCTTCCGTCTTCTCCTCCGTCTCCTTCTCCTCTTCCTCCTTCTCCTTCTCCTCTTTTCCTTCTCCTACTTCGCCTCTTCCTCCTTTTCCCCCTTCTTCTCCTTCTCCTCCACCTTCGCCTCTTCCGCCTTCTCCTCCTTCTACTTCTCCTCCTTATTTTCTTTATCTTCCTTATTCTCCTCTTCCTCCTCTTCCTCTGGTCCTGTTTTTTGCCTCTCCTCTGTGTCCATAACTTCTTCATCGCACCCCTCCTCCCTCCTCCTTCCTCCTCCTCCTTCCTCCACCTCCACCTCCATCCCTTCCTTACATCTCCGATCTCTCCCTTCCTCCCCTCCCTCCTCCACATCTTCCTTCACCCTCACCTTCCCACACCTGCCTCTTGACCTCTCCCTGACCTCCTTCCCCTCCCTCCCTTCTCCATATACTCCTTCCTGACCCTTCCTCCCCCGTATACTTCCTTACCCTCCTTCACATCCACCCTCCCTCCCACTCCCTACCACTCCCTCCCTCCTGTACCCTATCAGCCCCTCCTCCCACGCTCCCTACCTTCCTTGCCCCTTCCTTCCTCCCTATATCCTGCCCCTTCTCCCACCTCCCTACCCTCCCTCCCTCAGCCTCCTCCCTCCTCCCCCTGTACCCTCCCTGACCCTGTACTGTTGCTTCCGCCCCTCGCCAATCCTTCCTACCGCGACGCCCCCGGCAGCCCGACCTCGTAATCAGTCAGCGAATCTAGTACCTCACGCCGGCATTACTTTTAATCGCGAAGGGCAAACAATTTGGTCGAGACTCCAGCGCCAGCTAAGTCGACGAAAGCCGTCGAAAGAACCCGCCTAAGTCGACGTTTTAGAGAGATATAAAAGCTCGACTTGATAGGCCCTGATGTTTATATGCTGCGGTTTGCTTCTCCGTGTGTGTGTGTGTGTGTGTGTGTGTGTGTGTGTGTGTGTGTGTGTGTGTGTGTGTGTGTGTGTGTGTGTGTGTGTGTTGCGGGAGGGTGGGAGGGGGTAAGGGGGTGAGGGAGAGGGGATGGGGGCGTAAGGGGGAAAGGGGAAAGGAAGTGCATGTATCTGCGGATGGGTAGTGGTGGCGTGTGTGTGGGGTGGGGGGTGGGGGGAGGGGATGATGGAGAGATGTAGGGAGATCGAGGAGAAGGCGGGGGAGGGGAGGGTACGTGTAGAAGGGTGTTTTTGTTTGGAAGTATGCTAAGGGGGGGGGTCCGTTTGTTTGTGTATGTGTATGCGAATCTTTTGTCGTTTTTTATCGACTTCCCCACTTTTTCTTTTCCCTTTTTTTTCTCTCTCTCTCTATCTATTTATCTATTTATCTGTCTATTTATATCTCATTCTCTCTCTCTCTCTCTCTCTCTCTCTCTCTCTCTCTCTCTCTCTCTCTCTCTCTCTCTCTGTGTGTTTCTCTCTCTCTTTATCTATCTATCTATCTATTTAGCTAGCTAGCTATCTAATTATATATGTATATATATCTCTCCCTCTCTCCTCTCTCTCTCTCTCTCTCTTTCTTCTCCTCCTCTTTCTTCTCTTCCTTCTTCTTCTTCTCTCTCTCCTCTCTCTTCTTCTTTCTTCTTCTTCTTCTTTCTCTCTCTCTCTCTCTCTCTCTCTCTCTCTCTCTCTCTCTCTCTCTTCTCCTCTCTCTCTCTTCTCTCTCTCTCTCTCTCTCTCTCTCTCTCTCTCTCTCTCTCTCTCTCTCCTCTCTCCTCCTCTCTCTCTCTCTCTCTCTCCTCTTCCCTCTCTCTCTCCTCTTTCCTTCTCTCTCCTCTTCTCTTCCTCTCTCCCCCTCCTTCCTTCCTTCCTTCTTTCTCTCCTCTCTTCTTCTCTTCTTCTTCCTTCTCCTCTCCCTCTTCTCTCTCTCTTCCTCTCCTCTTCCTCTCTCTCTCTCTCTCTCTCTCTCTCTCTCTCTCTCTCTCTCTCTCTCTCTCTCTTTCTCTCTCTCTCTCTCCTCTCTCTCTCTCTCTCTCTCTCTCTCTCGCCGTTCGTTTGGCTTCGCTCTGGATTCGCGATGAGTTATTTTAAAACGGCACTGACTCATAAAGACAGTCTTTAGATGAGAATTGTAAAGAGAGATTAAGGCGAGGAACCGACTGACAGAGACGGGGGGAGTGGGTGAGGGGGGGGTGAGGGGAGGTGGTTTGGGGGGATGTGTGTGTCTGTGTGTGTTTATGTTTGTGTTTTGCGTGAGTGGGTGCGTGTGTGTGTGGTTGGTTGGTTATGTCAAAGGGAGAGTGTGTTTTTGTAGAATTTATCTCTATATCTTTTGATTTTGTATCTAGCTTTGTATATCTAAATACATTGCTTCCTAATTATATAATACACAGAATAAGAATAAAAAAACAGAGGGAGACAGACCAAATAAGAGAGACAAAGAAAGACACACAAGTCCCCCCCCCCCCCCCCCAAAAAAAAAAAAAAAAAACAAAAAA
>BOPN01010209.1:0-2500 GCA_017312705.2 Penaeus japonicus
ATATATATATATATATATATATATATATATATATGTGTGTGTGTGTGTGTGTGTGTGTATGTGTGTGTGTGTGTGTGTGTGTGTGTGTGTGTGTGTGTGTGCGTGCGTGTGTGTGTGTGGTTTATGTGTGTATGTAAATACATATAAAAATAATTCAGTAAGAGTGTATTGTGCATTCCTGTGTTCTTTCGTGGGAAAGTTTCCTGTGATAACCGTTCACGATCCCTCATGGAGACCACAACAGAACACGGCGGTGGATGGCATGGCTTTCGTGTCGACCAGCGGCTGTGCAGCTCGAATCTCATGTTCGGGTTCAGCGTTTGAGGTTATCACTATTTGGAGGAAACTTATTAAAAAAGAAGAAAGAAAGAAAGAAAGAAAGAAAGAAAGAAAAAAGACTGTAAGATTTATTTCGATGAGCCAAAGAAATGTGGGATTTTTAGTTGTCATTAGAGTTGAATCTATTCATGGGAATTTCACATGTTATGAATATAAATGATGATAAAGTTATTTGTGATTTTACAGATTTGTTAGTTTTAGTGAATTTATGAATGACTGAAATTTGATTTTTTTTTCATGTGGATGTTTTTTTTCTTTCCTGTTTCTTTATGGGAAAGAAAGATTAATCCGAAGAAATAGAGTGGCTTTTTGTCCTCCCACAATAATGCAACACTTTAGTCAGACTGAGTTTAAAGGACGTAATAAGCTGATATAGACTCTATACTGCAATGGGAAAGCCTACCAGATAAGACATATAGAACTCGTATTGAAGTGAAACACAAACAAATAGCTGATACCAAGAAATGTCTAGTGTCGTGGCGCTTACTCGCTCTGAAATAAAACCTGCCTGTGTGCCATGCAGGTGGCATTAGTGCACGACTTGTTGCCAGAAAAAAAAACGAATGCATACTCTGTATCCAACGAGTTAAGATAAATAAACACAATTTGTATACCTGAATGTGAGATTGCAAAGCCCTCGGCAAAACAATGCTGATTGCAACGTCTTGTGAGAAATCAACCCAGTCCTGGAGATTCTTTTACACGTATGCAACACACATGCTTGCTCAGCACTATTCTCACAATTACTTTGCATACACGAGCTCACGCAAATGAATTATACTAATCCGTGTTGCGTTTTGGTATAGGAATATAGACATTTGAAAGACTATCCTAACTGAAAAAGGGGATCACTTGGCCCTTGCGTTATCTTCGTCTGGGTCGCTTTGCAATATTCAATTTCCATTCAGTTATATCAGCAAAAGTGGGAGGGACCGTTTTTGAACAAGCTAGAGCAATTGCAAAATTTCTGTTTGTGTTCGCATTGCTGAGTTGACACTTTATTAAAGATTGGCGGAAGCGAATTCAGTTGAGAAGTTCCGGTTATTGGATTGTGCAACTGCGGTGTTATGATAGCTTTTCCTGTTATCAGTTTTTTTTTTCTCATACCTGAACTATAGACGTTTACACAGCAGATATTGTTCCGAGGGTTTAATGTGAGGGTCTTTAATTCTCTGAGTTCCCTAATGGTTTTGAAGAATCACAGAAAATTATCTAGTCATGTTATCCCAATAACAATTAGTATGTTCCTGAAATCTCATCTCGGTGCTTGGGGGGTTGAGGACTCTTTTTAAACAGATCCATATCGAATAATAATCAGTAACATTTTTTTTGACGTCTTATTAAGAGATTTTTCGACCATTGATACAACATGGGCGTTATACCAGCAATAAACACGAGCCTAGAAGTTATGCTCCAGGCTCGATGTGATAATTATTTTATGTCTACTTGCCTTGGAAGCTACACTGTCGTCAACCGCATATTCTGCCAGGATTACAAAGCAGACACTGACTAAGTCTCGAAATAGGGGACACTGACTAACCAACTAACGTGACCACCGACTAAGTCTCAAAATAGGGAAATACATGCATTGCCATGTACAAGATTTTTCCCAATTACGCAATATAAACTGACAGCCTCTCAAAAGAGTCAGTCTATCGGTTTTACATACTGCTATTGGTCTATTACTCTACTGTTATTGATGTAATGCAAGAAATCTTCCCCAATATTGTTACATCGGTGGTCACCAAAATGTGTTTTTTTAGCATTAAAATCGCATATAAATAGTGAGTCTTGATAATGAAAGTTGGATAAAGGTCCGATAATTTTTAAGTATTTGGTATATCCATGGTACAGTGAGGAAGATCCAGAGGTATTTTGAAATTTTGAATGATAAAACTGAACGTCAGAGTTCTCAGACTATCTGAATAATTTATGTGACGTGTTATCGTTACACAAGTCAGCAAACTTGTCATGGTTGTGTTTTACATATAAACAATATCTTTAATGACAGGTGACACTTTCATGTTAACATTAACTACAAACGTTTCTTCATGCAAATCACATTACTTTTTTCGTTCTTTCTTTCTTTCTTTTGTGTCAATGAGCTTAGGTTTAATACGACGCATATTCCATGATATGACTTTGGTTGTCAACCTATTCA
>BOPN01010210.1:0-5000 GCA_017312705.2 Penaeus japonicus
AAAAAAAGAAAAAGAAAAACTATATTGCTAAATGTTCTATATTACGTGATGTAAGCAATTAAGGACCACTATGATTAGTTCTAAAACACTTTCGATTCTTTTATAGGGAGGAGGAGGGGGTGGGGGGTGGGTATACGCACATTCCAACCCAATCAAAACAAGCTGAAACGCCGACCATTTTCGGCCAAAACGGATTAAGAAGAGCATCAAGCAATATTCCTCTCGCGAATAGCTAGCAAGCGCGTGCAATTCCATCGGTGCAATCATGCATGGGAGAGAGAGAGCGCGAGGGGAGGGGGGAGGGGGTAGAGGGGAGACAGACACAGGGAGTGAGAGAGAGAGAGAGAGAGATAAAGAGAGAGAGAGAGAGAGAGTGAGTGAGAGAGAGAGAGAGGGAGAGAGAGAGAGAGAGAAAAAAAAAAAAAAAAAAAAAAAAAAAAAAAAAAAAAAAAAAAAAAAAAAAAAAAAAAAGGTTTACAATCATTCATCGCTGCATTAGGAATACCAACCCCAGACACACAGATACACATTCGAATCACTCACAAACCATACACCCGAACACATAAACATGCACCCCCACCCCCCACCCGCACCCCCCCAACACATCATGAGCCATCAAGGGGTCCAATTCCGCTGAAGGCCTTTGAAGTCTCTCCTAGCGCATTTCAGGATACAAAAAGGCCAAGAGAGGTTCTGTCTCTCTGCTGCTTTTATCTATGCTTTTTTTATTATTAATCTATTCATCTTATCTATTTATATCTATTTTTCATCTTTGTTAGTTTCATTCATTAGTTATATATCTTTCCACCCCTCTCAAAATCTATGAATATTTGAGAGTTGGACTTAGATATTGTAAGAATATATGGATATTGTCTGTTTATATGGATATTTTCTATATAAGCTTTTCTTACACACAGAGACACACAGAAACAAACATTCACTCACGTTAGTGCTAGCATTATATAATTTTTATCTCACAAACACAGACACACACAAACAAACATATACTCACGCTAGCATTATAATGGTTTGTTGTTTTTGATATTCGCACAAATATACTAATGATAATGACAACAAAAACAACAGGAGAGATGATGATAATAATTATAATGATGATAATAACAGTGATGATATTATGATGATGATAATCATAGTAATATTGCTAGTAGTAATTATAGGAATAATAGTAAAAATAATGATATTCTCCTCCTATTCTCCTCCTCCCCCTATTTCCCCTCTCCTGCTCCCCTCCCATCTTTATCTCCCACTCCCCTCCTCTCCTCCTCTACTACTCCCCCCCTTACCTACTCCTCCCCTCCTCTCTTTCTTCGATCCTCTCACACTCCCTTCTCTCCTACTTCCATCTTCTCATACTCCCCTCCGCTCCTCCTCTACTTCTCCCCCCTTAGCTGGTCCTCCCCTCCTCTCCTACTTCCATCTTCTCATACTCCCCTCCTATCTTTCCCTCTTCTTCAGTTCACATGCTCCCATCCTATATTCCCTTCCTCTCCTCCTCTCCTTGTCTATCACTGTTCCCTTCCTTCGTTCCTTTCTTACTTCCGACCTATCCTCTTCTGCCACCCTCCTCTCCTCCTGATCACCTCTTATACTCCTCTTTTTCTCCTCTCCCTTTCCCCTCTTCTCCTTTTTTTAGTTCCCACTCCGTCTGCCCTCCTCTTCTCCTTTCCCTTTCTCCTCCCATCCTCCTCTCTTCGTTCCCACTCCGTCTTCCCTCCTCTTCTCCTCTCCCTTTCCCCTCCTACCCTCCTCTCTTCGTTCCCACTCCGTCTCTCCTCCTCTTCTCCTCTCCCACTCCCCTCCTATCCTCCTCTCTTCGTTCCCACTCCGTCTTCCCTCCTCTTCTCCTCTCCCTTTCCCCTCCTATCCTCCTCTCTTCGATCCAACTCCGTCTTCCCTCCTCTTCTCCTCTCCCTTTCCCCTCCTCTTCTCTCCTCCCTTTCCCCTCCTATCCTCCTCTCTTCGTTCCCACTCCGTCTTCCCTCCTCTTCTCCTCTCTCCCTCTTCTAAACTGGAAATTAGTCTTGTGAGCTAACATATCTCTTTTACTCGATCACTTATATTAGCAGTAGTAAAGAAGTTCAGTTTATGCGGTAACGTTCTCTCTCTCTCTCTCTCTTTCTCTCTCTCTCTCTCTCTCTCTCTCTCTCTCTCTCTCTCTCTCTCTCTCTCTCCCTTTCCCCTCCTACCCTCCTCTCTTCGTTCCCACTCCGTCTTCCCTCCTCTTCTCCTCTCCCACTCCCCTCCCATCCTCCTCTCTTCATTCCCACTCCGTCTTCCCTCCTCTTCTCCTCTCCCTTTTCCCTTCTATCCTCCTCTCTTCGTTCCCACTCCGTCTTCCCTCCTCTTCTCTCCTCCCTTTCCCCTCCTACCCTCCTCTCTTCGTTCCCACCCCGTCTTCCCTTCTCTTCTCCTTTCCCTTTCCCCTCCTATCCTCCTCTCTTCGTTCCCACTCCGTCTTCCCTTCTCTTCTCCTCTCCCTTTTCCCTTCTATCCTCCTCTCTTCGTTCCCACTCCGTCTTCCCTCCTCTTCTCCTCTCTCCCTCTTCTAAACTGGAAATTAGTCTTGTGAGCTAACATATCTCTTTTACTCGATCACTTATATTAGCAGTAGTAAAAGTTCAGTTTGCAAATGGCGTTTGGTTCTTCTCTCTCTCTCTCTCTCTTTCTTTCTCTCTCTCTCTCTCTCTCTCTCTCTCTCTCTCTCTCTCTCTCTCTCTCTCTCTCTCTCTCTCTCCCCCTCTCTCTCTCTCTCTCTCTCTCTCTCTGCATCTCTCTCTCTCTCTCTCTCTCTCTCTCTGTCTATGTATATATATATATATATATATATATATATATTTATATATATATATATATATATATATATATATATTATATATATATATATATATATATATATATATATATATATATATTATATATATATATATATATATAATATATATATATATATATATATATATATATATATATATATATATATATATATATATATATATATATATATATATATATATATATATATATATATATATATATATATATATATATATATGAGGCTCAGTAACCCAGTGGTTAGAGCATCGGACTTAGAATGGGGGCTCGGTGGCCGAGTGGTTAGAGCATCGGACAGAATTGACAGATCTGAGTTCGAATCCCACGGCTGGTGAGTTGTTACCTTGGGCAAGGAACTTTACCTCGATTGCCTAATGAATTTGTATACGCAATATGTGTGATATATACCCCCCACCAAGATACAATTAGGGCCGGTAGGTGGGGTACGCGGCCGCCCTCTTGGGGGACCTACTTCCTGCAGTGGAATGATACAGGCTGAAAAAAAAAAAAAAAAAAAAAAAAAAAAAATATATATATATATATATATATATATATATATATATATATATATATATATATATATATATATATATATATACATATGCATGTATATATCATAACATGTTTTCGTGTCTATGAGTTACATGACTCGGTGCTTGTCTGCTTTTCATCCTTTTTTCCTTCGTCTTCATAGTTGAGCGTTTAAGTCGTAATCTATTTACACGTGTATACATCTGGTATGTATGTATTATCTTACATATCTATCTAATTATTCGTCTCTTTCTCTCTCTCTTTCTCTCCTCTCTCTGTCATGCTCTGTCTCTGTCCCTCTCTATCTCCCTCCTTCCCTCTCCTTCTCACTCTCTGCCTCTCTCTCTCCTATCTTTCTCTCTCTAGACTTCAAAACACGCAAGGCCCTTGTTCGTACCCCCCACCCCCCGAAGATTCTCCTCTCCCCTTACACACCCTCCCCTTCCCTCCTCATATACCCTCCCCCTCCCTCCTCACACACCCGCCCCCTTCCCCCTCCTACACCCGCCCCCTCCCCCCCTCATACACCCGCCCCCTCCCCCCCTCATACACCCTCCCCCTCCCCCCTCACACACCCTCCCCCTCAAGCGAAAAACGTCGGTCGAAATCACAGCTTTGGACGTTGGGATTACTGTATATCCGAAGTAGCCGAGGGCGAGTATCGGGAGGGAGGGAGGGAGGGAGGGAGGGCAAGGGAGAGGGAGGTGGGTTAAGGGAGAGAAGGAAGGATGGAGGGAAGGAGGGAGGGAGGGAGTGAGGAAGGAAGAGGGAGGGAGGAGAGAGGGAGGGAGAAGGGGGTGGGTATAAGGGAAGAGGGAAGAAGGAAAAAGAGAGGAAGGAGAAGGAGGATGGAGGAGGGGGAAGGACAAGGGAGAGGGAGGGAAGAGGAGGGAGGGAGGGAGGGAGGGAGGGAGGAGGAAGGAGGGAGGGGGAGGGCGGGGAAGAGGCTGCAGGATGGGTATAGGGAAAGGGAAGGAGAGGTGGGTTAAGGGAGAGGGGGTGGGTATATAAGAGAGGAGGGGAAGGTGGGTTAAGGGAAGGGAAAATTGTGGGTTAGGGAGGGGGTAGGTATAGGGGAGAGGGGGAGGGGAGGAAGTGAATACTAAGGAAAGGGAGGGAGAGGTGGGTAAGGGAGAAGGAGAGAGGGAATGTAAGGAAGAGGGAAGTTGGTCGGGGATGAGGGAGAGGGGGAAATCTTGGGAGGGGGGGGGGGGGGAGGGAAGGTAAAGGAGAGCGGAAAGTATGGGGAGGGAAGGAGGGAGGGATAGTAAGGAAGAAGTGAAAAAATTGATGGAGGGAGGGTGGGAGGATAAGATAGTGGATGAAGAAGAGAGAGAGTAATGGAGAGGGGATTGAGGGTGGGTGGAAGGGAGGGAGGTAGGGAATGAGGGAGGAAGTGAGGGAGGTAAGGAGGGAAGTAGGGAGGGAGAAAGGGAAGGAGGGAGGTAAGGAGTGAGGGAGGAAGGGAGTGAGGGAGTGGATGAAGAAGAGAGAGAGTAAGGGAGAGGGGATTGAGGGTGGATGGAAGGGAGGGAGGTAGGGAATGAGGGAGGAAGTGAGGGAGGTAAGGAGGGAAGTGAGGGAGGGAGGGAAGAAGGGAAGGAGGTAGGGAGTGA
>BOPN01010210.1:20000-21672 GCA_017312705.2 Penaeus japonicus
TTATTACTATCATGATTATCATTTTTACTATAGTAATTACTATCACTGTAATTATATATTTTTTTATCATTGACATCATTACTATTGGTATTACTATTATCATCATTATCCATCATTATCATTATTAGTATTTCTATTATCCTTATCATTAAGATTATTGTTATCACTATCGTTATAATCATTATCATTAAAATCTATCCTCATTCCCCACATCATCATTATATTTTATATACTACTATCACTATCATTATTATAATTATCATTGCTAATATTTCAATTTTCATTAATAACAATATCTTAATCGTTATAATGATTTTCTATAATAATTGTAGATTTAAAATTTTCATTATTGTCATTCAATTCTTTTTCGTTATCTTTATCGTCATTATTTTCATCATTGTAATTATATTTGTAAATATCACTTATCATTTTTCCTATTATTATTTTCACAATTATAATTCCATAATAATCATTATCATTATAATCTCCCATATTAACTCTATCAATATTGTTATCATTATCGCTATTACTACTAGTAGTAGTATCATCATTTTTGTTATCTTTATTATCATTGTTAGCATTGTTATTATTTCAACAACATTATCGTTATTGTTATCATCATCATCATCATTATTAATGTAAATATTTTCATGGCCATTATCATTATTATCATTAATTATCAGTATGATCGTATTATTATTTTTCATCATGATCATAAATTGTTGTTAGTCTCATAAGTGTTATAATCATTACTCTTACCATTATTGTCATTATCATTATCAATATTACATTATGATGAAAACACTAATGATGATAGTGATGACAATGATAATGATAATAATAACAATAATTATAGTAATTATGACAATTGTATTAACATTTATAAAAGTAATGAAAACAATGATAATGATAATAGTAACAATAATGAAAATAATAGTTATAGTTATAAGGCTAATGATAACAATGATAATATCAATGATGTGTTTGTTATTGTGGTTTGAGTTATCATTCCATTTTTTTTATATCATTAGTGTTTTTATCACAATTTATGTTGATATTATTTTTGTTATAATTGTTATTATCATTATCAGTATCATCATCATTATCATCATAACATCATTATAATTACTGTCGCTATTACCATTATGACTTTTGCTATTATCATCGTCATTCTTACAATCATCATTATTATTATTTCAATCCATACTTCTTATTCCTATCTTCTGTTTTTATGGTCAATAAAGATAAATCGAAAAAAGACGAGATTATATATATAAAAGAAAAAAAATCTTTTCAAAGCTATTACCATTTCCCTATCCACTCTCCTTCGTAATTAATTTATCATTCGCCGACAAATTAATCGTCGTCTTTAATCGTGGTAAGCGAGTCGTTAAGAAAATCCGTTAAGCAAATCAGGCAATTATCTTTCTATTTAGTTTACGACCCCTATTATGTCGTTGACATTTTGCAGGCCGGAAAACCTGTATTGCAGAGACAGGGGCTCTGTGAGTCCTGACAGGCGTTTCTCGTACCCTATTTCCTCTCTTTCTCTCCGTCTTTCGTTGTCTTTCTCTCTCTCTCTCTCTCTCTCTCTCTCTCTCTCTCTCTCTCTCTCTCTCTCTCTCTCTCTCTCTCTCTCTCTCTCTCTCTCTTTCTCTCTCTCTCTCTCTCT
>BOPN01010211.1:0-2500 GCA_017312705.2 Penaeus japonicus
TTTTGACACCTTAGTGACTGGACTTTCGTTTTAACATCTAGCATTTCATCAGCTGATTTCCATATTGCCGGAATCACTCTTTCAAAGTTAAATTACCAAATTGTAGTCCATAAATGTTTTTTTTTCTGCCAAAATAGGTAAAATTGAGAACGGAAAGTGACGGTTAGCAACCCTGATCATTGCGATAACGAATGCAGAAATGATTCTAGGATGTAAAGAATTAATGAATAGATGCTCAGTCATCTATCTATTCATGTCGATTGAAAAAAAAACAATTCGATATATCTAGGATTAATTAATTTATTTATCTATCTATCTATATATTTATATTTCTATCTATTCATCTGCCTATGTATCTGTCTATTCCCTTATCTATCTGTATACATATGAATACAGTATATATAACAATGATAATAAGTCTTATCATTGTTTTAGATATCAGTTGATAGTCAAGGGTTGGCAGGCATGACACCTATCAAAATGCTACGTAAATAAAGCCGCAATTGCAAAAGTTGCTCGTATTTCATCTTTTCCAGCTTTGACTAGAACCTTACTAAAACTATTGTGCTCGTGTGAAAGGAAAGCTTAATGGCTGAAGCGTAGCGATCTAGTGGGAAATATCGTGTTTTACGGTGATCTTCTGGATATCATTAAGGTCCGATCTAATTGGCTCGAATCCACACTGCTATCATCCTTACACATTTCATATTCGGTCTATGACCAGACTGAGTTACCTTAAAAACTTCCAGAAACTTTCAGAAACTGCCTTGTTAGCTGAAATTATTCCGTTTAAGTAATTTGTGCACCATAACCTTAAAAGTAATACTACCTGACAGTTAGCCAAGAGATATGATTTTTTACCACCTGCTGGGTCGTTTTCCACTATGGAATAACTATTTTCCGATTAATTGAGACACTCAAGCCATCTGGGCAAAGAAGCTCCTGTCCTCTTTACTTAACGTTAACAGCGCCTGTAAGATCTTGAGACGAGGAACTGATGCCCCAAAAGAGAAAAATGATTCCCTGAAGAAACCAATCACAAAAGCAAGCGGAAGGCCTTATGATACAGAGAGAAGACAGCCAGTGAGAGGAGACAACCGGTAAGAGGAGACAACCGGTAAAAGGAGACAACCGGTGAGAGGACACAGCCGGTGGGAGAAAACAACCGGTAATAGGAGACAGCCGGTGGGAGGAGACAACCGGTAAGAGGAGACAGCCGGTGGGAGGAGACAACCGGTAAGAGGAGACAGCCGGTGGGAGGAGACAACCGGTAAGAGGAGACAGGCGGTGGGAGGAGACAACCGGTAAGAGGAGACAGCCAGTGGGAGGAGACAACCGGTAAGAGGAGACAGCCAGTGGGAGGAGACAACCGGTAAGAGGAGACAGCCGGTGGGAGGAGACAACCGGTAAGAGGAGACAGGCGGTGGGAGGAGACAACCGGTAAGAGGAGACAGGCGGTGGGAGGAGACAACCGGTAAGAGGAGACAGCCGGTGGGAGGAGACAACCGGTAAGAGGAGACAGCTCGGTGGGGAGACAACCGGTAGGAGGAGACAGTCGGGTGGGAGGAGACAACCGGTAGAGGAGACAGGCGGTGGGGAGGAGACAACCGGTAGGAGACAGTCGGTGGGGAGGAGACAGACGACGAGGAGACAGTCGGTGGGAGGAGGCAACCGGTAGAGGAGACAGTCGGTGGGAGGAGACAACCGGTAAGAGGAGACAGCCGGTGGGAGGAGACAACCGGTAAGAGGAGACAGCCGGTGGGAGGAGACAGTCGGTGGGAGGAGACAACCGGTAAGAGGAGACAGCCGGTGGGAGGAGACAACCGGTAAGAGGAGACAGTCGGTGGGAGGAGACAACCGGTAAGAGGAGACAGTCGGTGGGAGGAGACAGCCGGTGGGAGGAGACAACCGGTGGGAGGAGACAACCGGTAAGAGGAGACAGCCGGTGGGAGGAGACAACCGGTGAGAGGAGACAGCCGGTGGGAGGAGACAGCCGGTGAGAGGAGACAGCCGGTGGGAGGAGACAACCGGTAAGAGGAGACAGCCGGTGGGAGGAGACAACCGGTAAGAGGAGACAGTCAGAACAGGAGGAGACAACCGGTAAGAGGGACAGCCGGTGGGAGGGAGACAACCGGTAGAGGAGACAGTCGGTGGGAGGAGACAGTCGGTGGGAGGAGACAGCCGGTAAGAGGAGACAGTCGGTGGGAGGAGACAGCCGGTGGGAGGAGACAGCCGGTGGGAGGAGACAACCGGTAAGAGGAGACAGCCGGTGGGAGGAGACAACCGGTAAGAGGAGACAGCCGGTGGGAGGAGACAACCGGTAAGAGGGAGGCCGAGTCGGTGGGAGGGCAGTCGGTGGGAGGAGACAGTCAGGAGGAGACAACCGGTAGAGGGGGCAGTCGGTGGGAGGAGACAACCGGTAAGAGGAGACAGCCGGTGGGAGGAGACAACCGGTAAGAGGAGACAGCCGGTGGGAGGAGACAGCCGGTAGAGGAGGGAA
>BOPN01010211.1:17500-20000 GCA_017312705.2 Penaeus japonicus
GAAAAAGACACAGACAGCAAAGAGACAGAAAAAGACACAGACAGCAAAGAGACAGAAAAAGACACAGACAGCAAAGAGACAGAAAAAGACACAGACAGCAAAGAGACAGAAAAAGACACAGACAGCAAAGAGACAGAAAAAGACACAGACAGCAAAGAGACAGAAAAAGACACAGACAGCAAAGAGACAGAAAAAGACACAGACAGCAAAGAGACAGAAAAAGACACAGACAGCAAAGAGACAGAAAAAGACACAGACAGCAAAGAGACAGAAAAAGACACAGACAGCAAAGAGACAGAAAAAGACACAGACAGCAAAGAGACAGAAAAAGACACAGACAGCAAAGAGACAGAAAAAGACACAGACAGCAAAGAGACAGAAAAAGACACAGACAGCAAAGAGACAGAAAAAGACACAGACAGCAAAGAGACAGAAAAAGACACAGACAGCAAAGAGACAGAAAAAGACACAGACAGCAAAGAGACAGAAAAAGACACAGACAGCAAAGAGACAGAAAAAGACACAGACAGCAAAGAGACAGAAAAAGACACAGACAGCAAAGAGACAGAAAAAGACACAGACAGCAAAGAGACAGAAAAAGACACAGACAGCAAAGAGACAGAAAAAGACACAGACAGCAAAGAGACAGAAAAAGACACAGACAGCAAAGAGACAGAAAAAGACACAGACAGCAAAGAGACAGAAAAAGACACAGACAGCAAAGAGACAGAAAAAGACACAGACAGCAAAGAGACAGAAAAAGACACAGACAGCAAAGAGACAGAAAAAGACACAGACAGCAAAGAGACAGAAAAAGACACAGACAGCAAAGAGACAGAAAAAGACACAGACAGCAAAGAGACAGAAAAAGACACAGACAGCAAAGAGACAGAAAAAGACACAGACAGCAAAGAGACAGAAAAAGACACAGACAGCAAAGAGACAGAAAAAGACACAGACAGCAAAGAGACAGAAAAAGACACAGACAGCAAAGAGACAGAAAAAGACACAGACAGCAAAGAGACAGAAAAAGACACAGACAGCAAAGAGACAGAAAAAGACACAGACAGCAAAGAGACAGAAAAAGACACAGACAGCAAAGAGACAGAAAAAGACACAGACAGCAAAGAGACAGAAAAAGACACAGACAGCAAAGAGACAGAAAAAGACACAGACAGCAAAGAGACAGAAAAAGACACAGACAGCAAAGAGACAGAAAAAGACACAGACAGCAAAGAGACAGAAAAAGACACAGACAGCAAAGAGACAGAAAAAGACACAGACAGCAAAGAGACAGAAAAAGACACAGACAGCAAAGAGACAGAAAAAGACACAGACAGCAAAGAGACAGAAAAAGACACAGACAGCAAAGAGACAGAAAAAGACACAGACAGCAAAGAGACAGAAAAAGACACAGACAGCAAAGAGACAGAAAAAGACACAGACAGCAAAGAGACAGAAAAAGACACAGACAGCAAAGAGACAGAAAAAGACACAGACAGCAAAGAGACAGAAAAAGACACAGACAGCAAAGAGACAGAAAAAGACACAGACAGCAAAGAGACAGAAAAAGACACAGACAGCAAAGAGACAGAAAAAGACACAGACAGCAAAGAGACAGAAAAAGACACAGACAGCAAAGAGACAGAAAAAGACACAGACAGCAAAGAGACAGAAAAAGACACAGACAGCAAAGAGACAGAAAAAGACACAGACAGCAAAGAGACAGAAAAAGACACAGACAGCAAAGAGACAGAAAAAGACACAGACAGCAAAGAGACAGAAAAAGACACAGACAGCAAAGAGACAGAAAAAGACACAGACAGCAAAGAGACAGAAAAAGACACAGACAGCAAAGAGACAGAAAAAGACACAGACAGCAAAGAGACAGAAAAAGACACAGACAGCAAAGAGACAGAAAAAGACACAGACAGCAAAGAGACAGAAAAAGACACAGACAGCAAAGAGACAGAAAAAGACACAGACAGCAAAGAGACAGAAAAAGACACAGACAGCAAAGAGACAGAAAAAGACACAGACAGCAAAGAGACAGAAAAAGACACAGACAGCAAAGAGACAGAAAAAGACACAGACAGCAAAGAGACAGAAAAAGACACAGACAGCAAAGAGACAGAAAAAGACACAGACAGCAAAGAGACAGAAAAAGACACAGACAGCAAAGAGACAGAAAAAGACACAGACAGCAAAGAGACAGAAAAAGACACAGACAGCAAAGAGACAGAAAAAGACACAGACAGCAAAGAGACAGAAAAAGACACAGACAGCAAAGAGACAGAAAAAGACACAGACAGCAAAGAGACAGAAAAAGACACAGACAGCAAAGAGACAGAAAAAGACACAGACAGCAAAGAGACAGAAAAAGACACAGACAGCAAAGAGACAGAAAAAGACACAGACAGCAAAGAGACAGAAAAAGACACAGACAGCAAAGAGACAGAAAAAGACACAGACAGCAAAGAGACAGAAAAAGACACAGACA
>BOPN01010213.1:2500-12500 GCA_017312705.2 Penaeus japonicus
GGGCAAAACGAGGAAAAATCGAAACAGAACGAGGAACAAAAATTGAAGGACCAGAGAGCGTGATTTGTGTCTCGATCGGAGGGGAGAGGGGGGGGGGGGTTAAAGGCGCACGACCAACTGCCTCCGTTTGTCTTCCAGGAAGGTTTGAATGGCAAAAAGTCAACAGAAATCCTTTGCAAGATCGTGCAAGGGGAAAATGCAAGAGGTGCTTGTGTCTAGAAAAGATATGGGGGATAAAACATTGGAGAGAGAGAGTCGAGATGAGAAAAAGGCATATACATGCACACACACATGCACACTCAAAGAGAGAGGGGGGAGGTAGAGAGAGAGACAGAGAGAAAGTGAGAGAGAGAGAGAGAGACAGAGACAGAGAGAGGGGGGGTCAGAGACAGATACAGAGAGACTCTCACAGCAATACTAATTGCACACCAACGCATACTGTTCCCCCCTCCCCTTCGCAAGCACGTAAGCGAGCGTGCATGAAGTCGCAAAGAGAGGATAAACGACTCAAACCTCCCCCCTCTTCACCCCCCCCCCCCCAAGTCGGCCTCGAAGGAGAAGTCTTACCATAAGGACGACTCGAGTGGCACGTGTTGATTTTCCCCTGAAAGATGAAACGCAGCGAAGAGAGTGAAGAACAAAGCACATCATCCCTGCTTTCACTGTGTGTGTGTGTGTATGTACGGGTTGCTGCGCACGTGGATGGGTTGATACAACTCTGATGTGCTTTGATTATTGCTTGCTTTGTGGCTTTTGCATAATTGATGGTTGGTTGCGAGCTACTTGATGAGGCAGGGAAGGATAGATGCAGGAGGGAGAGGGAGGGAAAAAGGAAAGGAAGAAAGAGAATATGTAGGAGTTGATGAAGATGAGGAGGAGAAGCAGGGGGTGAAGGACAAGGAGGAGGATAAGAGAGAGAGAAAGAAAGAGTGATAAAGATAAATGATTAGATAGATAGACAGATGAAGAGAGAGACAGATAGATAGAGAGAGAGAGAGGGCGGGGGGATTGTATATATTTAGAACATATATATTACTACAAGAAATCATTTGATTTGAAATATCTTTCAATTCATAATCAGTAATCAAGTTTAATTTACTCCATATGTCTGAGGAACCTCGTCAGCATTTTTCCTTGCCGGGGAAAATAAACTTTATCAAAGGTAAAAGCTGAACTCTCATTGATAAAGCAAATAAACAACGCCGTACACTTCTATTGTTCTCGTTTTTCCCTGTTATGCAGAACAATGCAAATCAAATTTTCTACCTCCACGTTGTCTTTTCTCGTTCTTCCTGTTCTGGAATGGAGATCAAGGGAAAAAAGTCGTAAAAAGGGTCCTCCCACCTCATCTGGATCTCCCATGGATGCTTTCGCCAACGAGATGAAGCAGATGGATCTCCTCTCACCCCCTCCCCCCCTCTTCTTGGGATTCCAGGGATGCTCGCCAGATGCTATATTTACCCTCAGGTCAGTCACGCCACCTTCCCTCACCTTGGCTGCAGTGACGTGGGCGAACTGCTGGGTCAGGTTACCTTAATCCGGGCGACGTCAAGGGTGAAGGCCTCGCGCGAGAAGGGGCGGGGACTCGTAGCGTTAGAGTAATAAGCCAAAGGGAAGGGGTATGCGGAGGGAGGCGTGGGGGAGGAGCGGGCGATGGAGAGAAGGGAGAGAAGGAAAGCATTTACAGGGTGCGAAGGGGAACAGGTGCGGAATGCAGCTGAGGGGAGTAAGGACAAGGAGGAGAAGACCAGAGAAAGAACAGAGTAACGTCGACATGGTCTGAGGAAGAGATTACGGGTTGGAGAAACGAGAGCCAAGGTGGTGCTCGAAATACTATGGGGAGAGATGGGCATTACAAGACGGAAAGAACAGGTGGTGAACATCTCCAAGGAAATGCATGATAAATGACAGGGCGAAATTGAATTGGCAGAGAAAATAACTTGGCAATTTACAAGCCAATGGGGACTTGAGTGTCTAGCAGAGGGACAGCGGGTGTTCTGCATCATTATCGGACTCGGATGTTTTCGCAGCACTCGCATTGAAGTAAGTGCGATTGATGTTTCTACCCTGATGTCACTCGAGGATGATGTCAGTGCTTTCTATCGCTTGTTGCATCCGGGACTCATGCGTCTACTCTGCCGTGACCTTGTTCTTTCATCAACACATTTTACACTTAGTTGGGTCATGCATCGTGCACACAACGGCAGACTCAGAGCCAGCATCCACGTCCGTCTCTCCTCCGTCCGCCGCGCCAGCCTCGGACCCTCAAGAGCATTCTCTCCTTAAATCGAGGTCGAAAAGTCAAAGGTCACGCAGAGGTCATGCTAGGTCGCTCTCTGAAGGACATGGCAGAGAGGGAAGAGGTGCGGATACGATGCAAGACGGGAGACACTCGGGGTTGAAGGGGAAGGGGGTAGTGGGGGTTGAGGGGAGTGAAGAAAGGGAGGGGGGGAGGGGGAGGGGGTTGTGGTTAGATGAGTCGGATGGAAGGGAATGAGATGTCGGGAGAAGGGAACTAAATGAAGAGGGAATGCGGGAGGAGGGAGGACTGAGGGGAGGCGAGTCAGGTGAAGGAGGGAAGGGAAAGAGGGGAGCGAGGAGGACGCGGATCGAGGGAAAAGGAGTCGTCAAGAAGAGCGAATAAAGGGCGAAAGGGTGGAGGAACTTCCTTTCTCACAGTCAACCCTCCAGAGAGAGAGAGAGAGAGAGAGAGAGAGAGAGAGAGAGAGAGAGAGAGAGAGAGAGAGAGAGACCGTAAGAAAAAAACTAAGCGGCTTTGGTGTGCGAGGCTTTACCAACAGGTGCGTAACGACAACTCCTTGATGACACAAACGATTTTCTCAAGAAAGGGGAGGGGAAAGGAGGAGAATGAAGAAGGGAATGGAAGAGAGGGGAAAGGGAGAAACAAGGAAAAGAGTGAAGTGAAGAGAGACAAGGAGAGCAGAGAGGGAGAGAGGAAAGAAGAAGTGTCAATAAGAGAGAAGGGAGAGAAAGAGAAGCAAGAAAAAAGAGAAAGTATAGTGAAAGACAGGCAGCGAAAGGAGAAAGAGAGAGAGAGAAAGAAAATGAGAGAAGGAGAAGAGAAACATGAAGAGGAGAGAGAGAGAGAGAGAGAGAGAGAGAGAGAGAGAGAGAGAGAGAGAGAGAGAGAGAGAGAGAGAGAGAGAGAGAGAGACAGAGAAGAAGAGATGCATGGATCAAATGGAAGGAGAGAGAAAGAGAGAACGAAAATAGAGACATAGAGAGTCGGGGAGGGAGAAGCAAAGAGAAACAGTAACGAACGGCGGGAGAAGAGAGGCAGAGAGAATCGGAAGAGAGGAGGGAGGAGGCTGGACCCGCCGGCCTCTCTCTGTCTCTTTTCGAGGCGAGGGGCGACTGCAGGACGGAGAGCGTGGAATGGCTCGAAGGTAAAGGAAGGAGAAGGACGAGGAGGAGGGAGAGGAAGAGGAGGATAAAGGGGGGGGGGGAGAAGAAAGAAGTAGATGGAGGAGAGAAGCCAGAATTAATGATTATGATGAAAAGGAGAGGAAGGGACAGCCAATGGTGAATAAACAGAAAGAGAATAAAGAAGAGTAATATGCAAAGAAGAGAGAAAACACAGGACGAAAGAAGAAAGGAAGGAAAATCAGATGAAGAAAAGCAGTAAAAAAAGGGGAGGGGGTTAGAAAAAGAAAGCAAAATTTCAGTTCAAAAAGGAAAAGTTAAAGAAAAAGATGAAAAAAAAAATGAAAACAACAACAGGTAAAATATCATAAGATATAAGATAAGGGATAAGAAGAATAAAAGGAAGAAAAGTAAACAAATAACAACTGAAAGAAAATCAGCAGGAGGAGGCGACCAACAAGGAGCGAACGCGAAGCCGCTAATCTCGTGACATAAGAACGGGGGAAAAATGTCCATTCAGGTGACGCCGCCGGTGCACGGGAGGCGAGACGTTGCGTCATCCGCGTTACACAACGGCGAGTGCCTAACAGTGCCACAGACCATCAGAGGTCGTCAGGATGTAATATAAAGTACGAGAGAGGATGCCGGACTGTACCAGGGAGTGATAGGTAATGATAAGTTATTCAGGAAAGTTTATAAGTGTCGGATAAGTCAGGTTGTGCAAGAAAGTGCCAGAGAGTAGTAAAGGATGTCAGGCTGTATTTGTAAGTGTCATAGATTGCCAGATGATGTCAGGCTGTACTAGAAAGTGCCAGAGAGTAGCAGAGGATGTCAGACTGTATTTGTAAGTGCCATAGATTGCCCGATGATGGCAGGCTGTACTAGAAAGTGCCAGAGAGTAGCAGAGGATGTCAGGCTGTATTTGTAAGTGCCATAGATTGCCAGGTGATGTCAGGCTGTACTAGCAAGTGCCAGAGAGTAGCAGAGGATGTCAGGCTGTACTAGAAAGTACTATAGAGTACCAGAAAATATTAGTGAATACCAGAGAGTGCCTGAGATTATCATAAATGGCCAGGAGTGAATACGAATGCCAGAGAGTGCCAGAAAGTGCTAAAAAATGTACCGGCGACGCAAGGCTGAAGAGGAAGGAGGTACCACCTGTGTCACCGATACCACAGGTGTCTTTACGTAATGAATCGTCACGTGACGGGGAGCGTGTGCACACATGTACGTCATTAATCCCTCGCACATACCTGTAATAATAAAGGCTTCTATTACAGAGACTAAGGAAGAGTAATAAAGGACACGTAGATCACGCTATATCATTATGTAAATTATTATGGTGAATGTGTAGGTGGATATGTGAGAGTGTGCACACCTATGAGAGTATGTGTGTGTTTCTTTGTGGATACAAACAACCACACACACACACACACACACACACACACACGCACACACACACACACACACACGCACACATTTTGTATGGTTATTATTTTCTTTATTTGTACAGAGTTAATTTCATGTCTCTTGTCTCATGTCTTATGTTTTCCTATGCACGATGTTCTAATTGTTTTGTTGTATGTTAATCTGTTATGCAATATTTGCTTGCCAGTGTTTTGTGAAATACTGTTACTTAAAGTGTAAGCTTGAAGTGCGGAAGTGAATATTGATTTATTGAAATAGTTGAATCTTCAATTAACAGCAAGATGGTTCGCAAGAAGGACGGTCTACCAGAGGGAGCAGCTGGTGGCTCGACGGAAAGGGAGCAGGAGACGTCAGGTTCTACTGATTTGTCTAGTCTGGAAGAGATATTGCAAAACCTAACTTCTAAAATGGATACTTTTCAGACTTCAATACAAGACACGAGGCAGCAGTGTGCTGATGCACTGAGCCGGATGGAGGGACAAGGTGCAACGAATCAGCAACAACAAGAATTCAATGATAAAGTGACTCAAGAACTAGGAAATATTAGATCTTTACTTCGGGATCTATGTCGCCGACCATCCCAAATGACTACAACCAGCTGTGGAACTGACGATGTTGCAGAGTCGAGTGCGGAGAATGAGGCTGCTTCTGCAACTACTGTCATCTCTGTTGGGCAGCCCCTTCCACTAAACCAAGTAGGTGATTCCATTATTCCACCTTTAGGAGGTATACATCTGCCACATAGTGTACACAATCCAAAGGTACCTGTTCCAAGTGTACCATTACAATCTTCGTCTGGATCGTCTGGAACGCAAGTTGTTGTCGTCGAGCCTCGTAATCAAATTCCAGTTTTTGAAGCAAAATCACCAGCTGCAAGCCCTTTAGAGCGGAATAATGAATTGGACTACTGGCTTAGACAAATTGAGTTGCAGTGTCGCCCCACAGATGACGAGACTCGCATTCGTGCTGCTCGGATGCATTGCAAAGGTGATGTAGAGCGAGTCATCAATTCTTCTTTATTTTTGGTAGTTTCAGGGGAAGACTTTAAGGCCAAAGTTCAAGCAAAGTTTCGTGGAACATCTAGTGCAACTGAATTTCTTAGTCTGCTTGCATCCAAATACCTGCGGGATGACCAGTCGCCTCAAGATTTCCACTTAGAAGTGGAGTCAGCCTCTTTATCAGGACAGCGGGATTACTCATCCTTAGGTGATGTAAGTGAACTAATAAGACGTACATTCTTGGCAGGCCTTCCACCATACTTGCAATCAGCAGTGGCATCCCTTGACCAGAGTAATATGGAAGATTTGGTAGCTGCTGCTCAGCGTGTTTGGACTGTTTGGCAGAGAGCACGGCAACCAAGCAACACTCGCTATGGTACTCGACCAGAGCGAAGCGTACAGTTTACCAATCCGCCTTTAGAAAATGGTAGCACTCAAGTGGCAGCTACAGCTCGTGCAGATCTTACACCCTACTGCTATTATCATCGTGCCCAAGGACACCGGACTTCAGAATGCCGCATGAAGCCTGAGGGTAATGTCTGCTGGGGATGTAAAAGGTTTGGCCACGTTCGTCAACGTTGTCCCTTTCGTGAACCAGAAAGGAGGGCTCCTACATCGGATCCCACCATCACAACAAGTAATTCCTCAGGAACAGCCGAGCAGCCGAGAAGCCCAGACTAGTAATGGCAGACCACTGGTAACACTTATTGTAGACGGACACCCTATTCGCTGCTTAATTGATACTGGAAGTGAAGTTACCTTGCTTAAGACTTCTTCTCAGCACTATCTACACTCTAGCCGATGGCATAAACCAATACGATTTCTGGCTGGAGTAACAGGTACTACCTTATCAGTGACTGGAGAGGTAGATGCAAGAATTTCTGTCTCCATAAATAAGTCATTTGTCCATCGTGTCTGTCTTGTTGAAGGCATTTCATTCCCAGGTGACCTTTTAGTGGGTACAGACTTGTTGAGACGATTTGAGTATAGTCTTGTGGGTGGTCCATCCTCTCGATCTGGTTACCTTAAGCTTGATGATGTTATCCTTCCAGTTACATATACAGATACGTCATCATTAGGAATTCATGTTATTTCTACACAGAGAATATCCATAAGCAATGACCAATTGTGCCCTTCAAATGATTTATCCAAAGCAGCTCATAATAATATTGTGCATGTTCAGAAGAAAGTGACAGTTCCTCCCAGGTCTGGTAGATTTATTCCTGTTGCTGTATCATCTACTTTTCAACCTCAGGATTATTTTCTAATTGAGCCAATCTCTACAGTTGCAGCTACCTCGTGCTGTCATCTCTACAATGAAAAAGATCTTAATCTGGGTGGCTAATTTGCTAGCCCAGTAACACTTTGTAAGGGTACTTCCCTTGCCCGTCTCCTCCTTGTCACGTTATAGATGCTGCATCTTTAGATGAGTCAAAATCATCTGCCAGCAGCCCAGTAATGGCTGAATCGCAAGCTACATCTAGTTGTCCGACTGACCAGGTTAACATATCCCTAGATGATTTTGACAAGTTATTTGGTGAACAGGACTTCGGGTATAGCGATGATCAATTCATGGTCTTTCCAGAAACTTCACTTGACCATGACAGTGGAAAGAATGTTGCTGCTGTTTCTGTGCCAGCCCTGACTAATCTACCTTTAAGTGTTGATGGAACAAGTAATAAGGTAGCATTGCCATGCTTAGACCATTTAGAAGCTTCGGAACGAGTACATGTAGAAAGTCTTCTACGAAAGTTTCCAAATCTTTTCAGCTCTGATATTACAGATATTGGGACAGTACCCGGCGTCATCCATCATATTCCAACTGGAGATGCCATGCCTACCGTTACACGTCAGTGGAGACTACCGCATACGGCAAGACAAGTAATCAGGGAACAGTGTGACATGATGGAGGAAGCTGGAGTGATAGAACCCTCAACTAGCCCGTGGCTTTCACCAGTGGTACTTGTGAGAAAGAAAGATGGTTCTGTAAGATTTTGTGTAGATTTTAGAAATCTAAATGCACTCACAGTGGCCGATAGTTACCCCTTGCCTCCAATCCAGCAAATGTTAGACGAGCTCAATGATTCCACCATATTCACATCTCTTGATGCTCGTAGTGCTTATTGGGCTATCCCAGTAGCACCGGATGATAGGCCAAAAACAGCTTTTTCAGATGGTGCTCGAGTGTTCCAGTTCCGTAGAATGCCGTTTGGCCTCCGTACTGCACCTCAGACTTTTCAGCGCACTATTAATCTTGTGCTTGCAAGTGTACTGGGTAAGCATACTGCTGCATATTTAGACGATATTGTTGTCTTTTCCAGGGGGTTACAGCAGCATCTTAAAGACTTGGAAGAAACATTGAAGTTAATTCATGCTGCTGGTCTGCGACTAAATTCAGACAAATGTGAAATTGCTGTACGCCATTTTAAATTCCTGGGACATATAATTTCTGAGAAAGGTATACTGCCAGACCCTGATAAAGTCGCCACCATAGCAGATATGCCCAGACCTAAGGATGCCAAGGGTGTAAGGCGCTTTTTGGGAGCTTCAGGCTTTTTCAGGCGCCATATTAAGAACTATGCTACAATTGCCTCCCCACTCTTTCAGTTAACTCGAAGAGATGCAAAGTTTCAATGGACTTCAGATGCTCAGCAATCATTTGATAAACTGAAGGCTGCTTTAGTTTCTGCTCCAGTTCTACGTAACCCATGTTATGAGAAGCCTTTTGAGGTGCATACTGATGCTTCGAAAGTGGCTGTAGGTGCCTGTCTTATGCAACGGGATGAATCAGGTAATGTCCATGCAGTTGCTTTTTACAGCAGAAAGTTGAGAGGAGCTGAGACACGTTACTCGGCTACCGACAGTGAAGCTTTAGCCGTTGTGGAAGCTGTTAGAGCTTTTGATCCTTATATATATGGACGTCACTTTACTGTCTTTACAGATCACCATCCTCTCTGTTACATATTTTCCAGAAAAACCAAAAGTCGTGCTATGTCCCGATGGTGTGTCGAACTACAACATTACGACTTCAAAATTGTATATCGACGTGGAAGTGATCATCAGGTCCCGGACATGCTTTCCCGTGCAGCAGCCATTGCATCAGTTAACATTGAAACCATGGACCCAACTTTACTCAGGGCAGAACAGAATAAGGATCCAGCATTATCCGAAATTATTACATATCTAGAAGGTGGACAATTACCAAAAAGTAAGCTTCCAACTTCTATCTGTGAATTTGAAATCAGTAATGGAGTTCTATACCATCTTCGTGAGCATAGTGACCGTCTTCTCCGACAAGTTGTGGTGCCAGTGCAGCTTCAGCGTTCTGCTTTACGTTTGGCACATTGTTCACCATTAGCGGCTCATCCAGGTGTGTTTCGAACCTATACTAAGGCCAAGCAACTGTTTTATTTTCCTAATATGCTTTCCAGGACCAAGCAGTTTGTCCAAGAATGCCAAGAGTGCCAGATCCGTAAGGGTTGTGCTACAAAGAATGCACCCCTTGCTTCAGCACCTGAAGTCAGCCATCCGTTGGAGCGTGTCTCAGCAGATCTTATTCAATTACCACGGTCTACACGTGGCAACCTGTATGTATTGGTGATTGTAGACCATCTTAGTCGATTTGTGGAATTGATACCTCTTCCAGACAAGAAGGCTCGTACCATTGCGGAAGCCTTCATAGATAGCTATTTCACTATTTATGGGATACCTCTAGAGCTACAAACGGATGGGGGTGGTGAATTTAATAACAAACTGATGTCCGCTGTATGCAAGGAGCTACTCATTCAGTTCAGAATCACAGTACCATACAACCCACAAGCAAATGGGGTAGTAGAAAGGACGAACAGAGTCATTAAGTCTGCACTAAGTGCCATATGTGCTCATCATATTCGGACATGGGATGACTACCTTCCCCAAGTTAGGTTTGCTTTGAATACCAGTATTCATCGAACTGTAATGGACCAACCTCTCTACCTTTTCACAGGCCATCATGTAGATATTCCTGTAGGACTTTCGAAACGACCCATATACGATGATGATTCTCCTCGTTCGATGCTTCGGGAAAACTTGGAAGAAGCTTGGAAAGCAGCACAAGAGGCTTCCCGCGCAGCCCGGCAAACATGGACAAGAGATTATGATCGGCGTGTTCGGAAGAACCTCTCCCTTAAAGAAGGGGCATTGGTGCTCTG
>BOPN01010216.1:5000-7500 GCA_017312705.2 Penaeus japonicus
GCTGACATTCTGCGTTCGTTTCACATCCTGCTGTGAGGGAGGTTCAAGATCGCCATGCAGTGATGTCAGGACGGAAGAAGGTAACTCTGCATTTGTGTGCATGTGCATTTTGGTGGCCATGGGAATGCACAAACTGATCAGAGGGCCAAGGCAGCAGCTGTTTACTCCCTGTGATTTTCCTTTCCCACACAATGACGGAAAGAACAGCATTTAAAATCTAATTCTTAATAATGGTCTGAGCTTTGCAGATGTACAATAATAGTGAATTACGGGAATTAAAAAGTATCTGGGCATCCGTAGTTGAGACTCGGGCACGCAAATCTGAGCCATAAGTTGGCTGATGGCTGGGGGTGATGCCCATTTTTTATTAAGAGGGATGTCCAGAACCATTAACCGTCACTTATGTGGTGGAAACATGAATAGAGTTTACAGACCAATGTCTTTATATATACTATAAGTAGTTAGTGAAAGATTGCAATTGGATAATGGTGTTCATACCTTTTTTGGATACTCATATTCTATAACATAGCATGAATTGCAATAGGCACAAAGTGTGAATTTTTATATACATTTTCAAATTTTATGTTATTTGAATGTATATGAAGGTTTGCAATAACATTTAATCAAATTCAAAGATATTTTAACTAAATTATCTTTATTGCATACTAAATTTGTGCCTAAATGTTTGGCGCGAATGTATTCTATAAGCCTAGAATGAATAACAATAATACTTATTTCAGTAACCAATTCAACAAATCATTTGGAATATATTGCAGTAATATATTGTTTTCTTATTATATTTTCTTAAAGATCAGATCCTCAGAAAATAGTGTTTGATCTAAAGATAACTAAATTGTTTGTAGTCCCCCAAAAGATTGAAAAAAAAAATCGCCTACAAGTTCATTCATAATTAGATTGTCTTCCCGCAGACATTTCTCTCGAAAAGAAAGTGTGATTAAGATACTACATGGATGGCGATGGGAATCTGGATTTCACGTATATAGCTCATCTGTACTGTATATCATTACTGATATATACTGATATATCGTTATCCTTTCCAAGGATAACAAAAGAAAATACTGGAAACGAGGCAAGTAAAATGGAAACTTTGCACCACAAAGCATTAATGTAGCATAATAATTCACAACCAAGATTTCTATTAAGAAAACATGGAGCTATCTGTCTCTCACTACCTCGGCCATGACCACTCCAGGTTTATGTTCCTTTCAGTACTCTACTTATTCCAGTTCTTTCGTTGTTGTTTAGTGTTTGATTACCACTTACTAAGATTACTGTTAAATGATTAGATATTGTATATGTTTAAGTTATTTTTAGTCGTAACTTATCACTATCAGTCTTGTCATAAATACGCTGTTGGGTAAACTAGATAACTGATTATTTTTTCCATTCTTAATAGCTCATTGTTTCTTACTCATAGATTTGTTATATGTTATCTTGTTTTTAAGCATCCCAATTGTCATTGAATTTATTTGAATATTTCACTCTTCACAAGTATCATTAGGACAAATAAAATTTCCAGGATCTGGTATTTTTAACGTCATAGCATATACCTTGAAGAATTTGAAACTAACGTTGATGGCAGAAGAGACCAAGCAAGTCAAAGCTTTGCCAGGATTCAAATGTTTTCCACCTTGATTTCACTGTGATTATTAATAGGCGAAAATTTAGGTCTTCTGCATCTATATTATTTTTCTTTTTTAATTCATTTTTTGAAACCTGACGAAGCCTTATTTCCATCTCGTTTTCATCTGAATTCCGGACAGCTCTTAGGTTTAAGAGCTTCAACAGCTATTTCTCACGGTACAATTTGAAGATCTCAATAGACACGTCAGTCTCACGCCAACATAATGTATCCACATGTCAATCATTGAATCAGTTATTACATCAGCCGCAGTTTTCTTATACGTGCACGACAAGTGGATTTTATATATGCTACATGAAGTCTCGGATTTGTTGATTTAGATCAATTCTAAAGAAAATGGGAACACTGAATATATAAAAACTAGATTTTTTGTTTGTAAGGTAGCAGTTTGCGTCATATCTCAATATTGCAAAATGAACAAGCAGTCGTTAAAATTTGGGACCCGACTTTCGAGAGTAGGTTTATATTTGCAAATATGTGTTGCGTAGAAGATACTCTCATTAAGTTAATTATATTCTTCTCGACCGAGTTACGCTCTTCCGATCATAGTTGCCTGTGTAACATGAGGTCATATATGCCATGTCCCTTACGTCAATCTATCTCTCATTTCATTGGGCAAGTATATTTCTCTATGTATGTGACTAACCCCTTCCTAGCGAACTTGAAAAGATGCACCTCTACGTCGACTTGGAATATCGCCAATAATCTTAGTTGCTGACGTGACAGACAATCCTCAATCACCAATCACTGACTGAAAATTAACCTGTCATCATATCTAGTAGTCCTGCAGGTCGCAATGTACCTGGGTAAGCTCTAGTTCTTCTCAACCTTTTTTCC
>BOPN01010216.1:22500-25091 GCA_017312705.2 Penaeus japonicus
ATCGGGTCATACATGCGTCGAAAAAAAAGAAAGAAAGAAAGAAAGAAAGAAAAAAAAAATGTACGTAGTCTCAATAACTATTTGTTCTGGAATCCCCATTTCATAACAAGTTCGTGGGTATATATAGTTTTTTTCAAATATACAAAAGAAATAGCGTTTCATTTATAGAGTTTAACGAGAAATTTTGCCAATGGAACATCTATTCGAAAAAGATTGCATGCAGAGTAATTGATATTTCTACTCTGGTCTTTTTATTCCAACATTTAAGAGGATATGAAGCCACCACCGACGACTGCTTTCATAAAAGCTTTTGGGTATTTCCAAATGGTACATTACAGGTGGCAGTTCATGCAGAAGGGATTAATATACTGATAGGACATATATATATATATATATATATATATATATATATATATATATATATATATATATATATATACTAAAGAATATATCACTACGGAATGAAAACATGACGGTAGAGAGATTTCGCTCGTTTGCAAATATTTCGGTCGTGTTTCTTTGTAATGTTTGCAATTTCTTTTATATGAAGGCTGGACGCAGAAATGCTTCTTCGTTTCCTAAGCTGGAGAATGTTCAAGGGAAGAATCAATTATTCTATCTATCTTCGTTTCGAAGTCAGTAATCGAGGTCCCAGACTTGCCTGGTAGTGTATAGTATGAGAGTAGCGTGAAAGGAAGTATTTGATTGCTTGTGTACTGGTATACTGTATATATATATATATATATATATATATATATATATATATATATATATATATATATATATATATATATATATATATATATATACATATATATATATATATATATATATATATATATATATATATATACATATATATATATATATATATGAATGTATACACACACATACACGAAGATACGTACACATATCGTTTATGATATACACCTTTATGCCAATCAATCTCTCATAGCATTTTATCTTTATTTCTCTTAATTGACCTTTCATTACAAACCCAAATGGTATTGAATGAAGCATCTCGCCCACTATTCATCTGTATTGATCCCTCTCCTCTCTGCTGGGCAATTTCAACCATGATGTTTGGGAGGATGGAAATTATAAAATCAACTAGATAGCGGTTGAGATGTTTCCAAAACGGTAATGGTATAATTTGGATGAACATGGCTGTTTAATTGCATGGGTATATCGTATCTCCTTGGTCCAAGAGCAGCAACAGAGGATCACTGCTGCCAAAGGAATGAAGGGATGATAGGCTTGCATACAAATGTTCCTTTGTTATGATCTCCGAGGTATTTTCCCCTCGTGTAGGGAAGATCACAATCTGCGTAAAATTGCATGCAGGAGTGCTGAGAGCACCCACTGTGATTTTCTTTTGATGGAGAAAATATTTCCTTGCTGAATATTTCTTGTAAGCCAACTTTATTCTCCCCCCCCCCCCCCCCCCCCCCCCCACCTGCTTCCTTTTCGCTTCTTATCTCCACAACTTCTTTCCTTCCCATGTTCCCCTCTCCCTCTATATCCTCCTCCCCCTCCTCTTCCTCCTTCATCTGCTCTCCGTTCCTCTAATGGTTCTTTCTCTTTTTCCCACTCTCCCCTGTTCCCTGCCTCCTCCACCTATTCTGCTTCCTCTTCCTTTTTCTCCCCACCCTCCCCTCGCTCCTCCTCTGTTTCCCCTTTTCCTTCCTTTTCCTCCCACTCTCCCCTCCCCTTTTCCCCTGCCTCGTTTTCCTCCTCCCATTCTTTTACGACTTCCTCTGCCTCCACCCCTTCTACCCTGCCTCCTCTTCCTCTTCCCCCTCTTCTACGTCTTCCTTCTTCCTATTCCCCTTCGTCTTCCTACTTCCTCCTCCCCTTTTCCTTCCTCTCCTTTTTCCTTCCTTTTCTCCTCCCTTCTCCTCTTCCTCCTCCTCCTCCTCCTCCCACCCCTCCTCCGCCCTTTCCCTCTTCCT
This sequence comes from Penaeus japonicus, assembly GCA_017312705.2. Lineage (NCBI taxonomy): Eukaryota > Metazoa > Arthropoda > Malacostraca > Decapoda > Penaeidae > Penaeus > Penaeus japonicus. The sequence goes on from BOPN01010216.1 coordinate 24,453, forward strand.
CTCTTTCCCTTCTGTCACTACCCGTTGTATACACAGCCTCGCGTACCATAAAAGGCGGATGACTCAAATAACATTGTTACTTTGTTTCATTAGACTCGTGCGCAATTAAGGGGAATCAGGCCAGTTCGGAAAAGCCAGGAATCTAAATTGCTAATCCGAGTAATGCTTCATGCTGGTGTTACGGCGGCGTTCTCAACCACTCAACCAGGATCAAAGAAATGATTGACAAACGCTTAGGCAAAGTAGCTATTAAGTTCGCCCTTGGATCGTGTTGTCTGCTTCGTTTTGTTTTCTTCATATACTTTTCCTCTTCTCGTTCGCTTGGCTGTTGTTAGAGCTTGTTTTATTTCCGTTTTTTATTCTCCCCAACTCTCTACTTCCTCCCCTTCTCCTTCCAATCCCCCCCCCCCTCCTACACTTCTGGCTATTCTTTAATTCCCCCTTCCCTACTTCCTCCTCCTCATTCCCTATTCCTTCATCTTACTTCCTTCCTTCCCCTTCTCTTTTCCTTTCTCTTCCTCCTACTTTCCATCCCTATTCCACCATCCCCCCTCCTTCCTCTTTATTACACTCTCCCCTTTCTTCTCTTTCCTCCTTCTTTCTTTCTCTCTCTCTCTCTCTCTCTCTCTCTCTCTCTCT
>BOPN01010217.1:0-2500 GCA_017312705.2 Penaeus japonicus
AGGGAGGGAGGGAGGGAGGGAGGGAGAGAGAGAGAGAGAGAGAGAGAGAGGAAGAGAGAGAGCGAGAGAGAGAGAGAGAGAGAGAGAGAGAGAGAGAGAGTCTCGTGCGACATCTTGAGACATGATCCACAAAAGGTCTCATCCAAGCGTGAAGGAGGCAGAAGCTCTTAGTTTTCCATTAGCATAAAATAGTCGTTCTTGGATACGTCCGCGTGCGATCAAGGTCGTAGTGGTTGTAGTAGTGCGATGGTGTGATTTTTTTTTTTTTTTTTTTTACTCTCTGATTCTATCTTTTTTCATATTATCATTATATTTCTCTATCTCGTTTCCTCTTTCTTTCCTTCTCTCTCTTTCTCTGTCTCTCTCTCTCTTTCTCTCTCTTTCCCCGCCTGTCTGTTAATCTGTATGTTTCTCACTTTTTCTTAGCCTGTCTGTCTATTTTTCTATCTGTTTCTCCTTTTTTTTGCCTGCTTGCCTGCCTGCCTGCCTGCCTGTCTCTTACACATATTCCACCACTTTCATGCCACAACCAACATCATTCTAAATTCACCATTGTTAATAAAACGCAAACTATGAAAAGATAAAGACACCAAAAAAAACGACTAATAAGAATATAAGACGTGATATTAAGAAAAAGTCTCAGGTTAGGCATGAATATTCTTGAGACGTGTAAGTTCTGATGAACCAAGTTTACGAAGCCGGAAATATTGGTGTGGGGGAAGGAGGGGGTGTGGGGGGAAGGGAGAGGAGAGTGTGTGGGAGGAGGGGAGAGAAAGGAGGGAGAGTGGGGGTGGGGAGAGTAGGGAGAGTGGGGGAAGGGGGAGAAATGGGGGCTGGTGCAAAGGGGAGGAGGCGGGGAGGAGGGGAAGTAAGGGAGGGGGAGAGGAGGGAGTGAAAGGCGAGAGGAGGGAGATTGGTGTTAGAGGAGAGGAGAGATGGTAGGGGGGAGGAGGGGGGAGGGGAAGGAGAAAGGAGGGAGGGGAGACGGGGGAGACATAAAGAGAGAGAAAGAGAGAGAGAGAGAGAGAGAGAGAGAGAGAGAGAGAGAGAGAGAGGGAAGGAGAGAGAGAAAGAGAGAGAGAAGGAGAGAGAGAAAGATAAAGAGAAAGATAAAGAGAAAGAGAAAAGAGAGCGAGAAAGAGAAAGAGAGAGAAACTGAAAGAGAGCGAGAGAGAGAGAGAGAGAGAGAGAGAGAGAGAGAGAGAGAGAGAGAGAGAGAGAGAGAGAGAGAGAGAGAGAGAGAGAGAGAGAGAGAGAGAGAGAGAGAGAGAGAGAGAGAGAGAGAGAGAGAGAGAGAGAGAGAGAGAGAGAGAGAGAGAGAGAAAGCCAGAGAGAGAGAGAGAGGGGCGGGGGATAGAAACAGAGAGGAATAAACAGGAAGCAAGAAGAATAACAAGCGTGCGTCCGTGTCCCGATTCTGGGCTGGATGGGCGCCGTGACTTGTTGATCAAGTAAATCAATAGACACAAGGAAAAACACTAATGTCCCTCTTAAGCACGCTTCGCTCTGATTCATCGTCACGACACCACAACATCACCTCCTTCGGCGACTCTACTCATCATCATCATCATAACCATAACCAGACCCTCTTCTCCGTGTCCCGTGTTGTTAATGTTATATCCCTGTTAAATACCACCTAATCGTTAAAACGCCCCCAACCCCCACCCCCAAGTCAAGCCCCATCTGGGTTTGGCACTACACCCACACTCCCCTCCCTGAGTTTTTTTTTACAATCACAATCACAATCACTTTCTCGGCCATACACATTCACATACTCGCACACGTACACTTTTCCTCGACTGCTCATTCTGCCACTGCGTCAATCACAGACATCACAACCGGCATCACTAACGTCAACCGCGCTTGCCTCGCCATCACAGCTTAAAAAGGGGCGGATGTGAGCGTCCCCGCCAGATGACAGCCATGAGACATCGCAGACATCCGGGGACTGCGGAGGGTCATCCATATCCACTCGTAAGACTTTTTTTTCCTCTCTTTCCCTCCGTTATCGTCGTTCCTTCTATACCTTTCTTCTACCATCCCCCCTCTCTATCTCTTTCTTCTATCACTTCCTCCCTCTATCCCTCACACACACCTATTCTTCTCAACCTATCATGTACAGATCACATATTCATAATTATCATATACAGTCACAAAATGAAAGTACAATACATAAGAATTGCAAAAAAATATATATATATAAAATACAAAAATAAATAAATAAATAACACAATCTTTCACAACCATTACTTCTAGACTGAACTGAAACTGAAATATCAGTATAACAGAAGCTAGTCTTTCGCTCACATTGAAAAATTCCCTGATATTCTTTTCGAGACGTTTGTGAACTAAGAAACCTACCCATAATTCTCGTTTGCTATCCAGAGATTTACCTCTCCAGTATAGTAAATGTTCATCGTTTTGTATTCCATATTGTAAATGAAATGTGGGGTATAGAGTCCGTAGATTTCCCCCGCGGTATATGACGGGATTCCTACTC
>BOPN01010217.1:15000-22500 GCA_017312705.2 Penaeus japonicus
ACAGGGTAGCACGAGAAGGATAAGAATGAGGGAGAAAATGAGACAGATGAAAGAGGAAAGGGGAAAGAGAGAAGGATAAGCGGGAAGGAGATATAAAAAATAATAGAGGGAAGGAGATCAAACAAAACGGATAAAACATGGAAAGATGTCAGGGAAAAGGTAGAGAGAAAGAGAAGGAGAGATGGGAAAAGAAAGAGAGAAGGATAGAGAGAAGGAGAGACGAAAAAAGAAAAAGAGAAGGAGGGAGAGAAGGGGAGAGAAAAAAACGATAGAGGGAAGGAGAAAAACAAACAAACAACAGAGAAACATGGAAAAAATATCAGGGAAAGAGTAGAGAGAAAGAGAAAAAGAGGAGAAAACAACAAACGCACATAAAAAAACGAGAGACAAAACACGGGGAGATATCAGCCCATCCGAGAGGTAAACGGGGCGAGATATAACTAAGTATAACGAGGTCATCACCACCACATTAGTCCCCTCTGCCTCGTCTCCCCTCGGAACCCAGCGTGACGTGTGGTTGTCTTCTCCCGCTTAGGCCTCTCCCCTCACGTCCTCTCACTCTCTCTTACTTCCCCTCACTTTCCCTCGCTTTCTCTCATGTGGTTTTCTGTCTTTCATTCATTCATTCTGCCTCCTCTCTTTGTCTCTACTTTTTTTCTATTTTTTTTTCTTTTGTCTCTTTATATTATAGGTTGCTAGCGCCTTCTCTATCCTCTCGTTCTCTCTGTTTCTCGCTATTCCTCCTTCTCTCCCTTCCCTTGATTCCTCTCTCTCTCTCTCTCTCTCTCTCTCTCTCTCTCTCTCTCTCTCTCTCTCTCTCTCTCTCTCTCTCTCTCTCTTTCTCCCTCTCCCCCACTCTCCTTACTCCCTTTAGTCCTTCCCCCCCCTTTCTTCTCTCACCTACAAATCAATAAATAACCCACACCTCAAAAAAATCAAATCTGAATAAATAAATAAATCCCCCAAAGAATTAAACAATTCAATAAATAAACAAACAAATAATGAAAAGGGAAAGCGAGCCGAATCGAAGATCGAAAAGGCAAGGCATCTGCGTGACGATATTGCGAGACAGGTCGTGGCAGGTGATGCAGGGGGGTGGGGGGTGAAGGGGGAGAGGAGGGGGAGGGGAGGGGGAGAGAGGGTCAGGGGATGGGGGGGGGGGTTGTGTCTGTGTCAACAAGATCTCTTATGAGATTCGAACACGCTTCTGTGCGTGTTTCGCTGCATTTCTTTGTGTATGTGTGTGTGTGTGTGTGTGTGTGTGTGTGTGTGTGTGTGTGTGTGTGTGTACGTACGTGCGTGTGTGCGTGTACGTACGTGCGTGTGCGTGTACGTGCGTATGAGTGTTTATTTTTTACCTTTCCATATCTTTCCAAAGGCCCGCCCGTTCCTCCGGTTATTTAGAGCTAAATAAAACAAACGCCAGTCGCCTTGCGTGGCCGTGCGAGTAGGGAGCGCTCTATGGCGGCGTCAAGGGGTGAGTCCCTGGCAAGTCCCTAGCGACCCTAAATCGGCTAATCCGAGCCCCTGAGACACATCCCCTCCCCTTCTCTCCCCTTGCTAATCCTTTCCTCATCCTCCTCATATCTCTCGCTCATCTTTCCTTCTCCCTTCCCCCCTCCCCTCTCATTTATTTCTTCATTAATGAGATGGTCTTCGTATGAGATGCGAAACAACAGCTGACGCGACGGTTTGTCTTTTATCGTTACGCTACTGTTTTTTTCCTGGCTATTTTCCTCATCGTCATTATCATCATTAGAATCGTTATAACCATTATTGTAATGATTATGGCTGTTGGTGCCTTTATCATTGCTATATCAAAATATATATTACTATTATCAAGATTATCATCAGAAATCATCAGTATAATCATCAAAACCATTATCATCATTATAATAATGACAATAATGATGATGATGATGACAATGATAATTATAACAATAATGGTAATAATAATAATAATAACAATGTTCATAATAACAATGATAACCATAATAATAACAATAATAAAAAACAAAAAATGACTATCAATAAACCACAACTACCACTACAACCACCATCCCTACCATCACCTAAAGAAGCTGCCTAAATATCACTTTTAAAACCAGTAGCTTTATCACAGTCATGGAAACAAGTAAACACTGTGGTGTGCTTGGTAACAAATTATACCTAAGTTCAACATGACAAGTGGTAAGTCCAGTGACCTTTTGTGAGCGTGCTTGCGACCCATCTGTAAAAATTGTCTGTCAAATACCATAAAAGAGGATTTATTCGTATATACACATATGTATTTTTTTGTGCATGAATTATTTGTGCGTGTCTTTGGGTGCACGTGTGGTATATATTTTATTTTATTTCCATTTCATATTTTTACTTTTTTTATTAACTTTTTTTTGTGTTTTTTGTTCAAAGGAAGTTCGCGTGTATCCTTTTTCCACCCAATTGCCCCCTTTTCTTCTAGAGCCCCAACCACGCCCCCTTTTTTTTCTAGAACCCCAACCACATAACTATAAACCAAATGTCCAATTTCCAAACCCCCGTAACTTCAAATTAGTAGTAATCCGCGTTCTAGTATAAAGGAAAGCCCGTCGCCAGAAATCGTGCTTACGCCTGACGTTGTTCTGTTGTTTGTCCGCCATGATGGTGTCGAACTCTAACAGCCTTGTCTCGCAACCCCCGGTTAAAGCATTTGCAGAAAGAGAGAGAAGCTGCACAAGTTCCTTATTTTATAAGACAGGAGTCCATTGTAGGGGGTGCTGACCTCCTGCGGGCGTAAAGGAAGGGGGGAGGAGGAGTGCAAGCCCGGGAGGAGAGGTCGGGGAGACGCTAAAAGGGTATCATGCCTCGGCCTCACAGGGGAATGCAGTCCATCACGGGCGGCGCTGCCCGGAGTAACTCGGTTATCGTCCCTTCCAGGCGTCCGAACTCTCCCTCACACGTACACACATAGACTCGGATGTGTACATGTCCGAACAGGCAAGCATCTGCACATACAATCACAAACATAATTGAACACGTACATACTCAAACAAATACATTTACATACACATATAATGAACACATTCACATTCACACACACACACACACACACACACACACACACACACACACACACACACACACACACACACACACACACACACACACACACACGGTTCCCCAGACGGGGACGGCAGAGAATTGTCTTCTATTCAGGAAATCCTAAAGTTTTCCACCACCGCCCAAAGGACCAGCCGATCCTGCAGATTCCTCATGTCGGACTAAAATAATTCCCTTTCTTTTGGGTCTCTCCCTTTTTCTTCGCTCTTGTGCCAATGGGAGGGAAGCGAGGCGGAAGTGCCACTCGAGCCTCGAGGGCAAGGGGTGGAGGGTAAGGGGTATGTCTCTCTTTCGTTTTGTTTTTCTCTCTCGTCCTCTAGGTCTCTTGCTTTCTCTCTTTCTCTTTCTCTCACGCTTTCTCCTTTCCCCATACTTCCTTCCCCTTCCTCTCTCTATCCTCTTCCCCTCCATTCCCTTCTCTCCCTCGCCCTCACCCTCACCCTCGCCCTCTCCCTATCTCCCTCCCTTTCATCTGTCCATAAAAGTGCCTAATGTGTGCCTTAAGACCACCATTTCCTTTTCTATAATTAGCCTCTCTATATTACATTAAAAATGCTCTCATCAAAAGAGCAACAATATGTGACAACAACACCGAACATAATATTGAAAATAACGCACAAGAGGGTATTATATCAAACGAAATACCTAATTGCCTATGCTCTTGACCTAAAGGTATTTCGACAGTTTATTATAATAAGCGCACTCCCTCCCTCCCTCCCTCCCTCTCCCTATCCATTTTGCAAGTCATGCATGACACAATGGTACTTACTATTCAGAATTGTCAGAATATATTTCGGATGTGTCATGAACGTTCGAGTATTTGATACTTGAATACTAAACCATTCATTAAATCGAACGGGTTGTTAGCGAGCCGTTGTAATTTTAAATGATTATACCTATTTGCTAAATAACATAAATCTAAATATGAAATCTGTACAGTTTTCTACATCTTTCTATTTACTAATGATACATCTAAAAATATTGATATAATAATTCTAACTGAAATACGCGCAATTTTCTATAACTTATATTTTCAATTCTGAGAAGTGACAAGTACTTAGAAGACCAAACCTGTGAGAAGGTCGCCCCCCATGCTTACCTGCAACACAGAAAGAAAAAAAGATTAGTATTTCCTCTTCAAACGTGCATAAAATATAGTTACATTTAGAGTTGCATAAGGAATTTACAAGGTGTGTGTATGTATGTATGTGTGTGTGTGTATATATATATATATATATATATATATATATATATATATATATATATATATATATATATATATGTTTGTTTATAAGCATATGCATATATTTATACTAATATAAATCAACTATACATATACAGATATATGTGTATATACGTATACATACATAAACACATATATACACATATACCTACACACATACATATACACGCATACACACATATATGCATAAATGCATACATACCCATTGCTCTTTAGGAAATCTGAAGCTTGAATATATGTCGTTGCTTGTATGTTATTCCAGAATGAGAGAGAGAGAGAGAGAGAGAGAGAGAGAGAGACGACAGTTTAATAAGACGAGATTAAGTAAATAATCCAGTCTAAATACTACAGATATGTGAACAGATTAATAAGATCAATACTCTTTTTTTTTTAAATTCTAATTCGAATATTCCCCGTTTTTGCCTTTGAAAATAAAAAGGTAAAACCTTTTTTTAGAATTATCATGCAATTACGTATGTGCTATCAGTGTAAAATAAGGGTTTCAACATTATCTTTCATTCGTCCGGACAAAATAGTTATGGAAATGGCTAATGTCACTTCTAATATCATTCAGAAACTCGTTGATTGACCTTTCAGTGTGGGTGAAAAAAATAAATACTGACACAAATGATTGAAAAGATATTAAAAAAAGAAAACGAAAAATGGAATAGAATAAACATAAAAATAATTCAAATGTCAGATAACAATATTGAAGTGTAAGATTGCAAGATCACATAAAAAAGGTGTAGTACTTTGTGCAAATATATTTTAGTACTAAATATCCATCAGATGTTATGATGAAATATAAGTGATTATTTCCCGTGTCAACAGCTTCTGCATTTCTAGTACATAATCGTGTTTTATAAATAAAATATCGCTCAACTTTTCAAACGTTAGTGTTTGATACCAGTATGTGAATTTAATATTAACAATTGCAAAAAGAATACATCATTATTCCTCAACGTGAGGTGTTGCATTAAACTATGATTTTTTTTCTTTTTACTTTTATAAGTGGAATTTGTATTCAGCAATTCTGTTGGATTACAGTCAAGCATATCTAAATCACTATGTGTTTGTGTGTGTATATATGTGTGTGTGTGTGTGTATGTATGTATATATATATATATATATATATATATATATATATATATGTATATATATATATATATATATATATAGTATGTGTACAAGTATATATAAATAAATATATAGAGATAGATTAGATAGATCTGACACGCCAACATACAAGTCATAGACATGTGTCTTTAAACCACATAAACGTGTATACAGCCACCGCCATCCACATAGCCCTCATACCATGCTCCACCTCCCCGGGAGCGCTCAGCCGAATCCAGAGAGCCCAAAAGATCAGAGCGGCGCCACGGGGCCATCCGTCATCAGGGATTAGCTATTCACTCGAATCTGTCACCGTCGATCTACACTCATAGAGAAACAAAAACTCTCATCAGCGCTTCTGGTGATTTAAGTTCGTATGTGTGTTTGTGTATGTGTGTGTGTGTGTGTGTGTGTGTGTGTGTGTGTGTGTGTGTGTGTGTGTGTGTGTGTGTGTGTGTGTGTGTGTGTGTGTGTGTGTGTGTGCGCGCGCACGCGCGTGCGTACGTGCAGGCACGTGTGCGTTTCCATGTCTGCATAGCCAACATAGTGAAACGTTCATAAAACAAAGAAAAACAACCAAACGGAAAATGTCATCGTACCAAACCACTTCAATACCTCCGGAAAAAAAAGAAGGAGAAAACGAAGACGAAGAAGAAGAAGTAAAAACAGCACTGACCCATTCGGTCTCAACGAAGCGCCACCACCCTAACTGAGACGCGCTTCGAAATGCTGCTTGAGCCATATCCGTAAGTGCGGTCTCATCTGCCTGTGTCGCATCCTCCAATCTATTCCTCCTGCCAATTAATAGGATTCCCATTTGCTCTGCTAACGATGTAATCAAGCCCCATCTACCAGCTGTAATTATCATCAACTATCCACTAATGACCCTGTACTGAGAGTGCAGTGTCCATCACCCATCACACCTCATGGGCGCTCGCACGCTCTCGCTTATGCTGGTTTCGTGCCAATTCTCCCTCTCCTATTCTCTCTCTCTCTCTCTCTCTCTCTCCCTCTAATTTTGTCTCCCTCTATATTTCCCTATTTTTCTATTTCTCCTTTACCTGTATCTTTGTTCGCTCTGTCAGTCAGTCTGCGTGTCCGTATCTATCCATCTCCCCTCACATCCCCTCTTTTTATCACAACGGGAAAGATATATCCCGCCTCCATCCCACCCACCCACCCCTCCTCCCCCTCCAATCTCTTTCCCATCTATTGTATGTTGTCATCACCATCATCGACCATCGAAATTTATCTCTGTCTTTTTTTCTTAATCTTTCCTTTCTCCCTCGCTTTCTGTCTTATTGTCTTTGTCTGCCTGTCTGTCTTTTTCCTCTCTCTCTCTCTCTCTCTCTCTCTCTCTCTCTCTCTCTCTCTCTATCTCTCTCTCTCTCTCTTTCTATTTCTCTTTCGATATCTCTCTCTTCCCTCCAATTTCTCCTTCCCTCGTCCACCCCCTCCCTCATCTCACATGCTCCCCTCTCCCCTCTCTCTCTCTCTGCTCATCCTTCCTCTCTCACCCTCTCCCTCCTCCCTCACCCTCTCCCTCCACCCTCAGTCTCTCCCCTCCCCTCCTTACCCCCTCCCCCTCCCACTCTTCCTCGCAGGCAAGTGGGGCAATTCGGGAGAAAATTCGATAAAGTGTATCGAATGTAAAGGCCGTGTGAGATCAATACTAACGACAGACCAGGCCCTCCCTTCCCCCCTACCCCCCCTTCAGCGATGTTTCTCCCAAGAGGGGGGAGGGGGTGTTTCGTGGGGGGGGGGGGTCATGTTGGCACTTACAAGGTGTCATCGTCGTGTCCTCATCTCGCATACTAAATGAATGAATAAATACGGTAGTAGTAGCTAAAGTAAATAAACTAATTAGTAGCACAGTCTAATTTAGAAAACAACGTCAATATTTCGAGAAAAAAAAGAAAAAACTTTCCGAAGTTTCGAGTTCAAAAAATAGAGAACGATTACATACGAAAAGGAAAACAAATGTAATCTCTAAAAGAATGCATATATAAAAAAGCATAGTTCACCCTTCGAATGACAAGAAA
>BOPN01010218.1:0-5000 GCA_017312705.2 Penaeus japonicus
TATATATATAAATATATATGTATGTATATATATTTGCTTTATCACCTAGGATTGTATGTGTCGTTTTTTCGCGTTTAAATCGAAATACACATAGGAGATTACACATAACATTGATTCTTACGCATAGAACAGTAAGAAACAACGACGCCCAACACCGAATTTTAACCTTTTTTCTCGCCCTGAGGCAAGAAGTAACTATAACCTGGCTCCGCTCCGGGAATCACTATACTAGCATCACTATAATACGTATTATGTATCGGATGCTGTTGTTAATGCAGACCCTAATTCCTGTTATTGACGTGGACTCTGGAAATTACTTGCCTTATATCCTTCGTTCTTGCATGTTCCGGACCTTGGAAATGTGCCTTATAAGGTTAGAAAAACTCTTTTTTTCTTATTTGTTTCCTTGTATTTTTTTTTTAAATTCTTATAAATATCATTATCATCTTCATTGCGATTCATCTTTGCATGATTATTAGCATTGATTATGATAATGATCTTTAGCATTGTCATTACTATCATTGTCAGTAATATTATCATTATTATAATTTTATCATAAACCTTATCATTACCAATATTCTTATCAATACTGTAGCAGTTACTAAAATCATAAATACCACAACCATTATCATTATTAATACACTCATACCATAACAACCATCATCAACCCAGTCCTAATCCAAATTCTATCATTCACATCAATACACATCAACCAAAACCCAACCATAAAGACAACCCCAACGAAATAACACAACACAGCAAGGCCTCTCAACACAACTCGCAACGTGATAATGCCATGAAAACCCCGATGACGTCATTGAATGCAAGGTAAAGCACAGTGTTGGTAAGTGGATAGCGAAAGACGTCAACAAGTGCACGATGACATCCTCTTATTGTTATAACTTTTTATTCTGGCTTGAAGTCTTTTGTGTCTTTCTCTTATCACGTTTCTTCGTTCTGCTTCGCTTTGGTTTGTGTATTTCTTCTTCGGTTTTTTTTCTTTCTTATTGGATAATCGTCGATAGGTGGATGGACAGATAGGAAGATGAATAGATAGGTAGCGATGCATTGTGAGATAGGAAGGTATATAGAAAGATATAAAGAGAGTAAGACTGATAGACAGATAGATGAAAGGCTTTTGGTTTGTGAGAATAAAATTACAATATCGACATTGATAGTGATAGTATCAACAACAACAACAACAATAATCATAATGCCAATAGTAATAAAGATAGTAATAACAATGATAATGATAGTGATAATAATGATAATAATGATAATAACAAAAATGATATTGTTATTATTGATAATAATGATAATGATAATAGAAATAATAATAATATTAATAATAATCATGATGATGATGATGAGGAGGAGGAGGATAATAATGATAATGATGATAAAAATAATGATAACAAGAATTATGAAAGTCATGTTAGTAATAATAAAAAAACAATGATGGTAATAATAATAATGATAACAATAGAGATAATGATAATAGCAGTGATATCAATATCAATCCAAATTCATCTACTATTTGCAATATTCTCACACTGCAACTTCCACATTCCCCAAAGTCTTCCAGATTCACAACTCGTTTCCTTATAGAGGCCACACCAAGGGCACGGCGTGATGTAACATGACCAGATTCATCTCATGCGTCACGTGCAGATGAGAGCCAAGCAGAAGGACGATAATGCAGCAGGGAGAGAGGAATGGCTGTCCTCCTTATGGTCGCAGAGGACATGAGTTGGGGCCTAAACAGAGGCTGTATAATAAGGGCTCCATGACTTGGGTTAGTCGCCGTGTTGACATTCAGGTGAGCGCCTGTGGGTCTATTTTGGGCCACGTATATATCAGGATTTCGTCGTCCCTCTCCCTAAATCGGCGAAAACATCTGGCGATCTAACAGTATCTGGAATTGATTAACCACGAGAGATCTATCTGAGGTCAAGGAAAGCGGACATGTGAGAGGGTGTACCGGCGAATACATGATTAGCACTTGGTGATGGTACACCGCCAGGCTCGGCAGGGCGCGCAAGAGGCTGTCGAGCGAAGGTGGTAGTCCTGCCACTTGGTATATAATTTGTGGTTAATTGGATATAATTTCAGTCCGGTTGTAGACGTGTCAGTGCTGACATAAATATAACAGGTTGCAATTTGCCACAAAACATTGCCATCCATGTTACTCTAGTGATATACTCTTGGGGGAGGGTTATAGATGCTATTATTGATAATATAATAGACATTTCATGATTATATAATAATTAATGACTGAACAGACGTATAAAGAGGAGTTCAGTTTCATATATCACGAAGACAAATACACGAACTCTACTCTACCAACCATATACCTTCCAAAGTCTCCTCACACACAGTACAATCTTTCTACTTCTCGAATGCACCTGGTTATACAATCACTACGAATGCCAAGGAGCGCTCCGCCATCGCCCGACCCCATCAGAGTTAATACAGGGGGCTGTTCACCGACACCACCACGAACGGAGTCTCTCGGAGGGGGCTTTTTTATGCACGTTCTGTGGGTACTTCGCGTTCTCTTTGCGCCAGAAGTAATCAACATGCAATTTTCAAGGGTTGATAATGGGGCTCTCTCACTCTCTCTCTTTTTTGTGGTGGGAGGGGGAGGGGGAGGGTGGGAAGTAACCTGTGTTGGCAATAATAACACCAGCGGAGGTCGAGACTGCTAGGGTGCCATGGAGATCTGGTGGAACAGGGTCGCGAATTTGTCTGTGAAATTATTCTGCTTCATCTTCTCTTGGTTTCTTCGGCATAGTACTGAATTCGATGGTGACTTCCCTTGAATAGTGATATTCATTTATAGCCACTGCATAGTAATAATAGTAATAATAATGATAATATTGATTATAATAATGATAATGATAATGATGAAGGCAATAATAATAAATATGATGGTAATAATGACTGTGATAATAATAATAATAACAATAATAATAATAATAATAATGATAATAATAATGATGATGCTGATAATGATAGTAATGTTGACAATGATAATATTGATAACAATGTTGATAATGATAAAAAACAGTAATGAAAATAATTATAATAATAATGATGATTCAAACTATGATAATGATGACTATGATAATAATAATAACAATAATAATGATAATGATAATGATAATAATAATAATAATAATAATAACAATAATAATAATAATAACAATAATAATGATAATATTAATAATAATGATAATGATAATAATAACAATAAGAAGTATATCAGTAATGACAATGATAATGATAATGATCATTACAATGATAATGATGATGATGATAACAATAATAGTAACAATAATAATGATAATGATAATAATAATAATAATAATACGGATAACAATAGCAATGATGATAAAAGCATTCGCAATAGAAGAAACGCACAAGGAAGAAACAAACAGCCTCAGAACCGTACGCGATGTGAATGCAACCATTACAGTACTGCGGACAAAATCCAATTATCTTCGCTGCCTCAAATCTGTCTTCGGTGTTGCGTGGATCGAATGCAAGTGGACTCTCTCGGGCTGCACTTAAGTGGCTTCTATCTGCAAGTCAGGACTGAACAGCAGCGCTCAAAGAGGACGTTCAGATACCCGATGGTGAGAGGACGTCCAGATACCCGACGGTGAGAGGACGTTCAGATACCCGACGGTGAGAGGACGTTCAGATACCCGACGGTGAGAGGACGTTCAGATGCCCGACGGTGAGAGGACGTTCAGATACCCGACGGTGAGAGGACGTTCAGATACCCGACGGTGAGAGGACGTTCAGATACCCGACGGTGAAAGGACGTTCAGATACTCGACGGTGAGAGGACGTTCAGATACCCGACGGTGAGAGGACGTTCAGATACCCGACGGTGAGAGGACGTTCAGATACCCGACGGTGAGAGGACGTTCAGATACCCGACAGTGAACGGCATACTTACTTCGGGTCGAGAGACAAACAGACGTTGGGATACGTACGTCACCCCGGCGTGTTTTAGACACTTGGTGATGTACGTCGTTGATTAGCTTGACATTTGCAGACGTGGTGTGCGATTTATATTCCTCTATCGCATTTAGACAGCGATGGACGGTGTACTTCTATGTGACGCATATAAGCTGCTATTACTATGCGGTATGTATTAGCGTACAGGACATGATGCCGCAATTTACTGATATGATTATGCATTTCTACCTATACGATCGTTCACTTTTTCGGACACTCTTTTTTTGATAGATTTATTAGGCGCTTAAGACACTCATAAGTTGCAATCAAAAAAATAAAAAACTGCCTCATCATCATATGAGGATGCTTTGAGTTACGTAATCAGCTTCGGCAACGCAACATGACAGCGTATTTGTTTGAGTAGTTCGAGTTAAAAGTTATGAAGCGGTGATGCGAGTTTTTTCGTCGAGTGTTGGCACGAAAGTACATTCGACGCGTAGCTATTTTGTATCTGAAATTGCTACCAGGTGGTCGTACTCACGAGGAGTTCTACAAGTAGAATGATTTTTCTTCACTTACGCGCGCGCACGCACACACACACACACACACACACACACACACACACACACACACACACACACACACACACACACACAAACAAACATACACACACTGACACGACTTCACTCGTCCAAATGTTTCTGGTTATCCATTAGACAGACCTTGGCTATACCTTCCCTTCCGACTCCCCAAGTTCAACCAGAAATTGGGCTCGCCATGCCCGTGGGATTTCACCTGATCCGCCAACCAGAACGGACTCCTGTCGTGGCTGTTTCTACGTTTTTACTGGCATATTAGTGCAAATTCATGAGTCATTCGTGTCTTCACCTTACTGTACTACATTTAAATAGTAGAGGTGAAGGGAAAGAAGGTTATAACGAAAGTGGGAGGAAGAGGAAGAAGAGAGAGAAGAAAAGAGGGAGAGATGGAGGAAAGTAGAAGAGGAAAGCGAGGAAGAGGGTAGTGAGACA